>CABFOW010003356.1:0-59736 GCA_902141385.1 Timema californicum
ATGGTATTTATGGATGTGGTGAAGACATATAATAGCGTTGATAGAAATAATGTTTGGAAAGCAATGGAGGAGGCCGAAGTGGAAAGAGAAGTTGTAATGAGAGTGAAAATCAAATATGAGGATAACAGGTGTTGTGTTAAGATAAAGAATGGAAGGGTGGAGGTTTCAATTAAAAAATTGAGTGAAGCAGGGAAATGCCTTCTCACCATTATTATTTGTAATGGTTTTGGAAATGGTAATGGTCATGAACAAAGGGGCAGGAAATCTCGAGAAGGAAAGAATGAAAGCCATGATGTTTGCTGATGACTTGATGGTATGGGGGGAGAAAGAAGAGGAAATGTAGGAACAACTACAAGAATGGAATAAGGAAGTGAAAGAGAGGGGAATGAAATTTAGCATGGAAAAATGTGAAGTGATAGTAATGACAAGGAAGAGGGCAAGGCCTAGTAAAGCTATCAGTTTGGATGGAATAGAGCTGAAAAAAGTACAGAAAGTAAAATATATCGATAGCGTGATTGAGGAGAAAGTTGGAAGTAGAGTGTATGTAATGAGAATAGGACAGCAGGGAGAGTTGTCCTATAGGTGTGTAAGAGACCTGCTATGGAGGAGAAAAGTGCCCTTTAAGTGTAAGGAAGTGCTATACAGGGCATACTTTGTATCCACTATCACATATGCAGCACAAAAATGGACAATGAATGTAAGCGAGACTAGGAAAGTGAAGGTCATGGGAATGAAGTTTGTGAGGAGCATGTTCGCTGTCACAAGGAGAAACAAGATTAGGAATGAAGTTATCCGGTAAAGAGTGGGAGTACAGGAAGTACATGATAGTAGAGGAAGCACGATTGAGATGGTATGGGCATGTAATAAGGATGGAAAAAGGGAGGATGCCAAAGAAAATGTTGGAAATTAAGTATGCAAGGGAGGCCAAGAACGAAATGGGAGGAACAGATAACAGAAAGTGTTCGAGTGATATAAGAATGGTAGAGATTAAAGGAGGAAGAGTGGTGGAAGGATAGAGGCAAATCAAGGCATTTTATTAAAGTGACATTGATGATGATGATGATGATGATGATGATGACCACAGGTGTAGTACTGACCAGTGTTTCCAGGTGCGGAGGTGGGTGTGTGGTAAGCAGTCGCCCTGGCTCCCCCACTAAGCTGGGTGTACGTTGGACCACTGGGAGATCTGGCAGGACTCAGCTGGCTGTATTGGTAACCTTCAGTGACAGGTTGCTGGAATAAACCAAGATAACACTACCATATTTCAGGGTTATAATTCTGGTTTGACAAATTTTACAGCATATACAGGAATTAATCAAAATTTAACTCTGACATTATTTCATTAATATGAGGCTAGAAAAAAGAAGGAACAAAATAGCAATGATGGAAAGGGCAGAAAAGGTGCTAAGGAATGCAGCCAAAATAGAGAAAAAATAAGTCTCTTATTAAATAAGACCAAATGTAGTACTCGCTAACAAAAACCTGTGGGTTATAAAATTTTCTCTTCCTGGAAAAGTCTAGTAACAAAATGATTACACTCATTATATTTTTATTTAAAAAAAACTTCCTTATTGTTTAAGGTATGTTTTCAATTGAAAATGTAAAAGAAGAAAGAAGGGCAAGGCCTACACATTTACCAGAAAGCTGTAAGCCTGAAAGTTTTCAATTAAAAATACAACAAAACATAATTAAGATGCCTAGAGTTTTCTGTTAAGTGTATGGACCTTGACCTTCTATCTTATTTTCGATGTTTAATCTAAAATGATTTGGCGCCATTTTTCCTTTGTGATATGTTCTGTTCTGTATGGAAAAAGGTACAGAAAAAAGGGGAAAGAAACACATGAAGCTCGTATTCTGTTCATTCCCTTTTAGGTGTTTCCATTTGTCTTTCATATACCTTCTGCTATGTATAAACTAGTTATTATACTTAAGATTTGTATGAAATAAATTAAGTGTCATAGTAAAAAAAAAGTTATTAGTTTGTGAAGAACTCTATAGAGATCACTTTTCCTATTTATTTTAGCATAACCCTAGGAGCATTAATAGATGCTCTGCCAGTTTATATCTATAAAATTAATTAAATTATTTAAAAAATCTCCAAGAATTCCAGTGACTTGTTAACATTTTTCTGTTTCTTAGTGTATATCAACTCTGTAATTGTTAATATGTGTAACCTACTTGTCTTAGACTCCAGGCAGTTTGTGCTGGCGTGGGGCTTGTAGTAGCTGTCTTGCTGATTCGGCTGAGAACTGAATTTGAGCCAGCTTGTGCAGTGGGTGAGCCATAGCCTATGGGGGAGTGTGTTGGGTCATAGTTAGTGTACACATTTTGAGTGCTATTGGGGCGTGCCTGCTGCTGCTGAGCACCTAGAAACATCAATCACAGAGCAGATTTAATAATAAGTAATACATTTTTAAGATGACATATTTTGAAAATGAGATATTTATAAGAGTTTAACACACATGTGTACAAGTGCTTTAACGTATGAAATAGTTAATATCAATATGAACTTGTTTTTATATTTGGAAGAAGGTAAAGGATAGGTGGATAGAAACATACAAAAGGAACCAACACAATATGGCTTTTACAATGAAAGGAGGAACACAGTTCACACTTTAAATTGCTGCCTTTGGACAAAGAGGTAGTGGCTGCCTCTTGAACAGATCTCATCGCGGATGAGGGGTGGTTGTGTGAAATATGCATCACAACTTCCTAAAAGAGGAAACAAAAAAAACACTAAAGGGAGAAAAAGGAAAAATGTACAGAAAGATAGGACGAAAAAGAGGTTTTCCTTAGAGAAATATGAACTAGTTGATGGTTCTTGTACCCCAATAATTTTACAACAAAGTTCTAAATCTATTATTTGATGTCATAAGGTATCAAATGGAAAATATCCAAGAGATAGAACAATATTAAAAAGTAAACAGACTACAATTTCATAAATAGGAGTTGATCTTTAAGGAAAGCTACTTTTTAGTTGTTCAGGTACATTTTTTTATACATAAAAAATGTGAAAGAGGGATAGGAACAAATAAAAAGGAACAAAAGTATGTTTTTTTTACAATAAAAAGTAGAATAAAGTTCACAATTATAACATTTCTTCTACTGGATAAAGGGTGACCTGGCGGTCTAGGGGTAAGGTGTCAGACTTCTATGCTGGCGGCCGGGGTTCAATCCTCGGTCCCAGCAAAGATAACCGTGGTTCGGATTCCACGTTAAACTGTAGGTCCTTCATTTCATCTCACAGTCACCCTACCATTACACATTAGCATAAGTGTGTATAGCCCGAACGGGTAGTAAGACGCGGTGCTAATGATGATGATAATAATAATAATAATAATAATACTGGATAAAGAGGTAATGGCTGACTCTTCAAAATATTGACTGCTTATATCACGATATTTTTTTACATAATTGAACCAAAGCTAAACGTATAATAATTTTGGCACTTTGATTGGATTGATCGAATAGTGGATAATACATGCAAAATAATAAGTTTAACTTGATAATTTTATCAACTTTATTAATAACTATGGTAAATGAATGTTTCTCTTTTCATTGTAAAAGCTATTTTGTGTTTATTCCTTTTACCTATTTGTTCCTATCCTTCTTTCCTGTACCTTCTTCCAGATGTAGGCTATATAAGAGTTGGATGTTTACAAGTGTGTAGAGAAAAGAAATTAAGGAATAGCATAAAAACATACATTTAATCAAAAAATTGTGTCTTAGAGGTAGGGGTGTGTGAAGTCTACTTTTTCAATTCCAGGCGAACTCAAACCAAAGTCCAAATTTTTTTTAGTTGTTTTATGGTTGAAAAAAATATTATATTATGGTTATTTATATTACTTTTTGCACTAAAATTGCTTGCAAAAGTTTATTACATAAATGTTTGTAATATTTCATGTTAATCTGATAAATCAAGCTATTATTTCAGTATGAAATTCAATTTCTTCAGATTTTTTCTACATAAATAATACTTTTTAATGTATAAAACAGCTTAGAATTACTCTAATTGAACATAAAGAGGGTATTTTAGCTGACAATATTTTTTTGACGAAGCTTTGAAGCCAGAATTTGTTTCGAAGTGAAGTCAAATCTGATGTTTAATTCAAAGCAAAGTCAAAGTTTCGACGCTTCACACACCCCTACTTAGAAATATAAACTGTGAATTTGGCATTGGTATTTGGTCCTTAGTACAGTGTAAACAATGACTTTATCTTATTGCCATCTAGTGATCTTTTGATGTACTTTTTGTAAACTAAATATATCGGGCTAATTTATTTTTACAGTGCAAGAAACCAGCCCATTTCATCCTGATCTATGTAGAGGTCGTACTGCATTTAGTGTAGCCCCGTACAGTCTATGAAACTAGCCCAATGTATATGAGACTTTAAATTGTAATCTTGGTCATGTGTGCTGTGTGTATTAGTAAGTAAAATGTTTATGTCATACTTTGTATGTGTGTAGAGGCTGCGATCATGTGAGGGTACACAGCATCCCGGCGCTGTAGGCTGTAGTCCAATCCTGGTTGTTGATACGCCACAGGTTCTACAGTATCAGCAGAATTGTCCTGCTGGCTATGCAATGACCTGAGACAAAAGGGAAACATCAGTCCTTTATAACACATTAAAACAATATTTCAATGTTAAAAATGAGTTTTTTCTTAATATTCATATTTTATTACATACTTGTTTTAGGTGTTTTAACATGGTTAAGACAGGCCAGAGAGCCTTTAGCGGAAAATCAAGGCTTTGAATAAAAAAATTACCAAAGCCAAAGGTTGGAAACAGTAATGGATGTAAATTAAAAGGGGCTTGACACTAAACATAGAGTTATTATTATTTGATAACTCATTTATAAAGATCTATTGTTCACTTGCCTTCACCTGTTTTCACACAAATTGTAATATATTTTACCTCGCCAAGATTTAAACCAACAGTGTGTCTAAGAAGCAGTTGGGCAACGAAAGAATGTATACACAGCTTTTTTTTTACACCTTTAAACCCCACTGGTAAACCATTCTATACATTTTGTAGGCACTTGGCATATGAAAAAGTGAAAACAATGGTACACTTCACAGATATGAAACTCCCATTTGCATTACAACCTTATTTGCTTATCAAATCAAGAGTATTATTAAATTTAAACTTCACACTTTAAATTACTATTTTTATCACTGTCAAAGAGTCTAAAGCATAACTGAACTGTTAAAGATGGGGAGATCAGGGTTCAAATATTGGTTGGATGTACTGAGGTTAGTTTTTCCTCATGGGTTTTAGATACTTCCTCTATCCAAATAAGAATGTATTTCCTTATCTCTGCCACATTAGCATTACCTCCTCTTTCTCTATTATTCTCTCCAAGCAGGTCAAGGGATGTGGAAAATGTATCGATACTTTACCAATATCAAAGTTTTCCTTTCAATACTAGTATTTTTTTATTCAGTACTTTTTTTCCAATACTTTTACTGATATTATTATATTATTAGTACTCCCACCCTGGTATCGGATCTTAACTCATGCTGGTATTAAATTTTTACTAGGGTGGACTGTGGAGGAAGAACAAATGACACTATTTCTCAATTCTCACTCATTTTCTCCAACTCTAACATTCAATCTCTTTTAGCTCACCATAATTCATAGCTTTTTTTCTCTCTTATTTAGCACCGCGCCTTATTACCTGTTCGGGTTATACGATTAAGTACTAGTTACGCTAATGGGTTAGGAATGGAAAAGGTTGAATTTAGAGAATGTGAACCCACATTTGTCTGAAGGAAGAGTGTAAAACCTCCCCCATTTCACCCGACCAAGATTCGAACCTAGTTCTCCTTGTCCTCGGCAGTCTAGCTCAACATGAAACTAGTGTGTTAGCTAATTACGTCACCAAGGCAGGTTTCATTGCCGTTAATTGTTATGAATTCACTATAGTTTTCAGTCCTTAAATAAATATGAAAATACAATTATGATGCAAAAGGTGAAATTATTATTAATAGATTTATAAAAAAATCAGATTAAAATTTCAATACCGATACGTATTGTTAATGATGCTTTTCTTTCGGTACTAGTAAAGTATTGATATTTTTCTTCAGATACTTTTGAATATTGAAACCTTTCTTTCGATACCACACCTCTAAGCCGGCCTATCAATACGAGTCATCTCTTATAACATCTTTAGAAGAGTCAGCTACAGAATCCTGGCAACAATGACCAACCTCTGGCTAGAGTCCAGTCAGTGTTTGACTATTTTGCTGAATAAGGGGCCTGATGTGCCAAAAAAAATTACTGAGATGTGTTGTGGTGTATTTTTATTGTGAATTTTTGAGCCTACTTTTTTTTCCTTACTCTATGCTAGTTTTAATGTGTTTTAGTTATTTTATTTAGCAGCTTTTCTGGTTGGGCAAGGATTGAACCATTAAAAGAAACTAGAAGAGGAGAGGAAATGGAAAGAAAACATGAAGCAAGAAACATATAAAAGGCAACAAACACAATATTACTTTTGCAATGAAAAGAATAACATAGAACACACTTTACATTGTTGTCAGTGGACATATAAGTAATATATACATCTTTGAGAAAATCTATTGTTACTAGGTTGTTCTAGGTTTCATTCTATCGAAACTCATAAAGATGGAATGTAAAATGTGTAATGCAAGCTCCTAAAAGAGAAAATCATAAAACACAAAAGGGTGTAAAAAAAGTAATTGGTAAATAACGATAGGATAGTTAGATAGGAACATGTAAAAGGCACAAATAACATAAAGGACAAACGTAGTAAATGAAAATTGGATGTGAATATATAATATCTCTCTAAAGAAAACCTCTTTTCGCTTTCTGAGATATTTCCTTAAAGAGATATATTATATATACTCACATACAATGTTTATTTCCCAGGTGTGTCCTTTGTATTATTCATTCCTTATACATGTTCTTATCTAAGTGTTTCTATCATTGATCCAACATTTTAGCTCAGTCAGTAGCATGCCTATCTACGAAGGTAAGGGTCCAGAGTTCAATTCCCAGCATGTTTGAAAAATGTATCATTGGTTAAATGTAGGCTGCCCCATTCACAATGATGAATTGACGGCTAAGGTTTAGATGTTGTGTTTGTTCTAGATTTAAGTTATTTTACAAGTTGTGTGTTGATATTATCGGTTGGTTCAGAAAGTGTGCCATTAAATACCCCAAACAAATGAAAAAAAAAGTCTCATTATTCTGTACCCATTTCCTTTTCATACCTTTTGTGTTGCATGGTTTCCTGTTTTAGTAAGTTGTGTTATGTGTTTCACACTTCATCCTGATAAGTTCTCAGAAAATGGAACCTAAATCAAGGAAATAGGTGGCAATGATCGATTTTCTCCAAAAGGCAGACATTACTTCTTTACAGAATAGCAGCAATGTTAAGTGTGAATTGTGTTCTTCTTTTCATTGTAAAAGCCATATTATGTTTGCTCCCTTTCATATATATGTTTCTGTCCACCTATACTGAACCTTTTTCCCAATCTAACAAAATATATATTACACTCTGGAAACCGAAAACCACAGTGTTGCACCATCTATAATTTTTGATGAAACAAGGCTTATTTGTTTACAATAATATACTTGTTTACAAACTTACTTGGCACTGGTGTTGGTACAAACAATATACTCCACATCATCAGTGTATGGGTTGAGGAAAGCGAAAGCAGATGTTCGTAGCCACACCCACTCTCGATTCTTGGCTCGGAAACGATACATTACTGACATCACCTGACCCTTGAGCTTCAGCACTAAGACAAAAGAGGTTATAGTAAAGATTAGCCCATATTCGCCTCAACTACATCTTGTATTTCAAAACAGCACAAGTAATTAGCTAACGTTCGCAGGTTTATGAATATCTTTGACTAAAAATGAGCATACAATACATGAATTTAAAAAACCAGACGCAACTCTTTTTTTTAATAGACTTATTTCACATCTATACTGGATGTTAATATTTGGTGAGAATAGAGTAATCTGGGAAGCCAGTCCTCTAATTCTTAATTCAGCTGATGTATTTCCAGTTTTATGTTTTGTGGAAGCTTTGTCAATCAATTATGAATAAAAAAAACTTCTCCTCTACAAATAATCATTTATTTTTATTTTTTAACCAACTAAATTTTCTTCAACTAAATTTAAGAGAAATTATGCACATGCACACTTATTACAATGGCTAAATTTGGAGGGGGAAAATCAAGAAAACTATAATGATAGGAATACTAAATATTACACTCAGAAATGTATTTGAGAAGATAGAATATTTGGAGGTAAATAAGGTATAAAAGAAGACGTTTATCCAATTTGGTTTATACGAGGGTGTTTCAATAAATAAGGTAACAAGACCTAACATGTAAGTACATTAGTAAATAAGGTAACAAGACAAAATAATGTACTTACAGGTTAGATCTTGTTACCTCATTTATTGAAACCCCCTCATAAATATTATCAGTATAATATTTTTTCCCATTACATATAGACATTATTTAAGTTCTTATAGTAAAGGAAGAAGAATAGTGGAAGGATAGAGGAAGATGGGGGCATTTTACTAAACTGAGCCGGCCATAGACTGGAAACAGTTGATGATGATGAGTAAACAACACATCAACTTTACTTTGCCTGCTTTTGCACCAGGTGAAGACTATATATGCAGGATAACTTCACCAAGTATGAGACAATATCTTTGAAAAGGGATGGGGGATGTTGATTGCATTCATTAAACTGTGACAACCTTTGGGGTGTGCAGCCTGAGCCTCCGGACAGGGTGCAGTCAGGAAAGGTGCCAAGCCAGGAAGGGTGCCAAAATTTGGGCAGCACACTTACCTTCACTCATTAAACAATTTTCAAAACACTATACACTCTGGGTTTGGCGCCTGGATAGTACTGTCTTTGATTTATTCACTATGCATAATACAGCAAAAATAGTTTCAACCATCACAAAAAATGTAGTTGAAAAATTGTAACAAATAATTATACCTTGTGTTTAAAATCGCAAGAAGAAATAAAATGCTCATTTGGATATATAAAAGTGTGCACATGTATCTATTTTTGGTCTAATATTTCATAAAATGTATATTTTCTCAGTAACTCTATTGTATTAATTAATATTAAGGCACTTGGCCCTGTCGAGTGCAAGTCTAAAACTTATTTTGTGGTATGGTGGGCGGGAGGGTGAAAGGTGTGGCATGGCTCGACAACTGACCAAAGTATCCTTTCACGCCAACAAGGACAGATGGATTACAGAAACTGTAGATGGCACTAGCTACCGGACAGATTTTGCAGAAAAATCACATGTTTGGAAATAACAGTTTCCTCGAGAACGAGTGAAATTTTTGTGTTAATATTTTCAACACCCCTTTTAAGATAATGTATTGATGTTTATTAATTGTTATATTTTCTTATTTCTTGTTGTTAAGCTGACAGTTTTTTGTTGAAAAATGTCCATTTTATCAATATTTGATAACTGTTAAAATCATAAAAGAGGTGTGTGTATAAAAAGTATAGCTTAATCAACATGCTTCTATTACTGAACAAACCATTTCCAAAAAGAAAATTACAAAACAATAAAAATTCTTGAAGATACCCATTTGTTCCCTTGGACCTGCATTTCCATGCCAAGTTAAAAGGGCCAATTGCCTTAATTGTCCCCTAATTCTGTTTTACCCATTTATACAACTGTACAGGGGTGTAAAATATGTTCAGAGCTCCAATATTTTCCCAGAACATAACATAAAAAAAATTCCTCGAAAACCATAGCACTCAAAATAAAACATTGAATATTTGATAAAGTTTGAAGGGAATAAGGACTATTACCTACTACATAGTTATTTTTATAGTACCTACCTAATAAAAATGTATGTGTCTCCCAAAAATGGCAGCCTTCCCATTTCTTTGTGTGCATTAAACATTGTTATTAATTGTTCATTGATACTAGTAGGCTTACCGCTACCAATATTTAATTTTATATCTTGAGAGTAAGAGGCAATGGCGTGTAATTCCAAGAGGCCTTGGTTTAATTGTTGATTTTTATAGACTTTCCGTTTTTTCGTAGACTCGCCACTACTGCAAGGTCTATAACTATCAACCACACTAGGGGAAATACTATCACTATTTATGACCAGGAGTTTTTCCTGAGCACATAATTTAAGTTTTACAAAACTTGCAATACTCCCTTGATCCTTACTTCTAGATTTTTCTTGGGGATGTTTATTAGATAAGTGATATCCGAGCTTATCACAACTGCCACGCCATTCACTATAAGCCCAGTTGACGTCTTGTTTGCTCTTAACATACTAAACATTTGTTTCACTAAACCATCTTATTTTTTATAAACATTTATCTATTGTACAAATGTACAAACTTTAATATGTCCACTAAAAACAACAATTTCATGGCTAACCAATTATTACAATACACATGTTATGAGTTTAAATAAACTTGGCACACATTGCCGTGTAATTAGGCCGCGATATAACGGGTGACTAGATTCAAACTAAAACAAATCATCACTCACCCTTCTCTACCATCCCCCGCCTGCCTGCCATAGCTACCAAACACCCACAGTAGGGTAGGTGATTGATGACTCATCACTCAATCATGCCATTAGCCAGGTTGAATTATTAGATTTTTCCTTTGCCACTATTTCAACCCCTGACTTCTTATTTAGAGCTCTGACACATTATCTTAGCCCTTAAACAACACAACTCTTTGTGCTTACACCGACACTGCCTCACTATGGCACATACTGATATTGTTTATGTTGAGTGTCATCGGCCTTTGTTTTTCATACAAATGAAACTACCATATCAGAACCAGAATGTATTAAAAACGTCAACGAAATTGATGGCCTTTTCCTTGCCTCAAATTTCCCCGGGACTGCTTTAATTTCCTCCGAAACTCGTTCGCGCATTCGGGCATATTCTGGACCCTTGTAACTGTAAACTACTATGTATAGATGAACCATCAATCGCCAACATGGTTGAACTAATTTCATTTATCCGTGACCTGTAGTGATGAATACGTTGATTACCTGGTCCAGACTCAAGTAGCGACTGTGTTGTGAAGATTTTTTATCCTTAATGGGTTAATGGTTTTCCATACTCCTTCCATAAAATTTGTGTTAACTTCCTTCAACATATTCTTCTCTGTCCATATAAATTACAAAAAACTAAATAGCTGCTAATGTTTGACTTGACTATCAATGTTATCAACTTGTATACACACTGTTCAATTGAATACAAGACTTGCTTTAGTGGCCGCATGGTCTAAGGCCGGAGTCCCCAACCCCATACCTGCGGGAGCCACGGCACTTACTGAGCCTTTTTCATCTGCCCACCATTTTTTGACCACAGCTGAAAAGTTCTTGATTAATAGTTTTAATCTGTCACTTTTCTGACAACATTCAAGTTTGTGCTTATCTCCAGGTATGCTGTTCTCAAAAAGTTGGTGATTGAAAGCCCCCCTCTTTCCAATCCCTCCCCGTCATTCCTCTTTCTTTGCCGGCTCATTTACAAAGTGTACTTTTACTCGGAACTACAATTCTAATAGTTTCAAGCTGAATGGTTTTGCTTTTTACTAATCTCAAAGACCTACTCCCATCAATTATTCTCACCACACTCACTAATGCATGCCAAACTTCCTATTTCTTTTGTAAATATCTTGACATGAGTCTATCTAATGTAAAGAGAATAAAAGGTAACGCCATTTGGAAAAAGACATCTGATTGGTTGAGCGTGTGACGTCACTCAGTACACTAGCCAGCACTTAAAGCCATGCTCTCATTTGTCTTTTTCAATGAATAATTTCAAATTCAAATTAAAGGAATTTGTTCACATGTATAATTTATCATAATTATCATGTTGAGAATAATCAACTACTGTTTCATTAACTAAAATGACACCACTTGCTGTTTTATTCTAAACCAATCACTACTTATATTTCACAGACATTCAAATTGTCTGTAACAATCAAAAAATGGGTCAGTTTGTTTGTCTCGCCCCTTAAATACAATTTTTGAGAAATGTTATAACAGCACAATGTATTATCTGTAAATATCTAAATAAATCTGTACATTCGAATAAAAACGAATTCATTAATTCTTGTACGTGTTCACACAGTTAATTTTGTTTTCATTTTTCAATAATGATAAAAATTAACAATTCTTTTAACTTTTAATGAAAGCGCTAAATAATAATTCAGTCTAATGAAATGAGTGTACTGACGTTCATTTTGTATTAATCTTCAGTGAATCACAGAAAATGATACATGAGAACATGGCTTAACATTCACAAAAATTTATAGAAGACAAATTAAGTCCTTTCTAAATAATTATTGTTAGAAATTATAATATCACGTTTGAGAACATTAAACATATTATTACATATTTAAAATCCACACCAATAAATGAGAAAAAGTGATTAAGTTACACTTAAGAAAACTATTGAAATATGTTCAAATTTACTTAGGCGATGGAACTATTATATTAACACTGGCAACATTTAATTTGTTTTAAGTTCTTGGCATTTTAGTTAACTTTCAATTTAAAACCACGAATATCAAAGTCACTATCAGGAAAATGAATGGAACATATTCAAGCAAAATTTGTATTAATTAAGTCTTTCCTTTTACGTTTTAGCTCCAATGTACAGAACATTTCTGGATCCTTAATAAAGGAGTCAAAGCTAGGCATTTTGTATGTCTGTTTAGAAACACATGTAGTTAAGATTGAAGAAAGTATGCAAATAAATTAGCAAAAAGCTCAAAAGCCTGCTTGTTCAACAATGACTTGTAGCCTTGTGTGCCTAACGTACGTAAATAAATGAACAAAAGGCCTAAAAGATTATAAACAAATAAAACCACTACCAGGCAATCACAAATAAATAAATAATCATAAAGATAAATGAAAGGACCACCTGAATCACATGGACCATGACTTACTTCTAAATGCTGTGTACTGAGTGACGTAGTATTGTGTCTGACGTAAGTAATGACATCAACAAATTCTTCCAAATGGCGCTACCTATCTATATTGCCTTATCTTTATTTGGGTCTTGTTAAAACCGTAAATAAAGTAGTATATTTTAATTTATTCTTTGTCAAGTTAGAGGGTGTTGCACCCCCTCCCTCTTACCTCATGGCTACGGCCTTGAGTATTACCCACAACCATATGTAACGTCACAATCGCTGTTGGAAATTTAACATGGCAGTTGATCGGCCGTGTTTATAGCGTTGAGGCTGACCTCTGAACCTGGCGGGAGTTAGAAATTTGCCTTGAAAAAGTAAGTGGTGCCCGCCATACTATCGTTAGTTTTGAATGTGCTCTAAAGTACAAAAAGTTTGGGGACCTCTGGTCTAAGGTTTCACTCTCGCAATAGATTAGACTACTGATGACAAGAAGATTAGGGTTTGAATCTCGGTTGGGTGTACCGAGAGTGGTTTATCTTAATGGGTTTTCCCTCTCTCTCTCCACATAAATATGGAACACTTCTTCTAAATTCTATCTTCCTCCTCCCTAATACATTAGCGTAATTAGTAAAAAAGCATGTGGTCCAAACAGATAGTAAGAAGTGGTGTTAAGGAAAGAATAGTACATACAAATACATATATGTTTTAAAGCCTAATCTAAATATCCTTTAATGTTAACTTGTCTCCCCATCACTTACATTACATTTGTTGAAGTGTTTTAACATGGTTTTTATCGATTTCACAGTCCTAAGGCATTTATTTGTTTTTATAATAGTCAAACTTTATTAGTAGGTAGGTACTTTACTTCCTGGGACAAGTCATTCATTTACACCAAAGTAAACCGAAATGTGTCTGTCAATATTAACCTTGCTCGAAGCTTTCTTTCATGTGTGTCTGATCCTCCGGATGGAAGAAATCGAAACAGGACTTTCCCAGGAGCTCAGGCGGAGTGTATCCCAGAAGACCCATCACCCGCTGGTCGACAAACGTGAACTTTCCCTCCATGGAGTGGCGTGAAATAAATTCTGTAAAAAAGAAATAATCAATGAAACATTTTATCCAACCCTTAAGAGTTAAAAAGTGATTTTTACTTTATTTTTATAAGGCCAACCTTTGGAGTTATTATTTCTTTCTAAGTACTTAGTGTTTGGAACATACCCTTGTAATTAGCTAGGTGTAAATTATGGGTGTGCTAAGTCCATTTTTTTCAATTCGAAACAAACTCAAATCAAATATATTAAATAATCTCAAAGCCAAATTGAATTTTAAATATTTTTTGTTAGTTGTTATAAGGATTAAAAAAATATAGCGTGGTTTATACCCTTATGCACTTAAACTACTTAGAAAATGTTTTAATGCGCAGTTATCTCTAATATTTAGTTTTATTCTGATAAAATAAGTTATTATCATAATTTTAAAGTTAAATTACATTTTTCATATGGATATAAATTTATAATGTACATAATAATTTAGAATGGTAATAAGTTACCATAAATTGAGTATTTTCGCTGTCAATACTTTTAGTGGCTAAGCTTTGTTATTGTCGAAGTCAGAACACTTTTCGAAGCTAAGTCAATTTTTCGAAATTTCACAAATTCCTAATGTAAATTATTTTTCCTGGCCTGTTAAAATTATGGGCTTTATTTATACAAATATACCTCTTTAAAGAGAGCCTCTTTTCACTTTTTGGGATCATTTTTGTTTATATGGAAGAAGTTATAGGAAAAAGCAATACAAACACATAAAAAAGAAAAAAACTCAATTTGGATCTTACAATAAACACTTTACATTGTTCCAACCAAACAAAAAAAATAATGGCTGTGACTTAAGAAAATGAAACGTTACTGCCTAATTCCTAATCCTAGGTTTCATTTTATTGGTACTCATCAAGAGCAAGTGTTAAATGTGTAACATGTCTTCCTAAAACAGGAAAACAAAAAAACTTATTAAAAGGGAGTCAAAGGAAATTAGTAAGGAATGATGGGACACTAAGAGAGGAACATGTAAAAGAAACAAATACCATAAAGGACAAAATGAATATATAATATATCTTAAGATAAACCTTCACCCACACATAACAAAATTAATACCAATATTAATTTTTCAATCAAATACACTTGTAGCACTCCTCCCATTTTTCTGCACAAGCCCAGCCTTTGCTTGTAGTTCTCAACCAGGTTTTTAAATGAGTAATTTGTATAATTTAAGGTAGCAAGAGATAGTCCAGTGATTAAGCTGTCTCTACCAAATCTAAAATTTACCAGCATTGCTGTTGGAGCCTGTGAGATCACTAGTGTTAGGCGTGGAAGTGACCTGTAGTCGGCCAATGGCCACCAGGCAGCAGTGAGATGTGTGGTCGTCGTCTGCCCCTCTGTCCATCTGCACACCTTCACAAAAACACACATAAATTTACTACATATGTAAAAAAACAAAGATAAGATACTTTATTAGCTAAATTATTCTAAATTTCAGTGACAAAAACTGGCTAATTTACGTTCTTTTATACCAAGTACTATGTGTTATTGTCAAAAAGAGAATGTTACTTTTTGCAATTTACTGTTCCAATTTTTTAAATAATAATCTATCTCGAAGGTGGAACGGGCAACTACAGTAAGCCCATGACTTCTTTGGTGCTGGCTGACAGCTCACAGCTGACTTCTGACAGTAAACATTTAGGTATATACCTAAATTTTGACTGTCAGAAGTGACATCTGATAAACATCTGTTTTTGCAGATCATATGGTTCGGCGTAGGGATACATAATTTGGTCTGGTAACATTTCAAAGCCATCAGTCAGCACCAAAGAAGCCATGGGGCTACTGTATGTATACTAAGAACATTATGGTGTTTATATTACCTGCAATTTACTATACAAACAATGATTCTTTCTTTTTCTTCAGCAAATACAAGTGTTAAAAAGTAACAAATTTGATTTTACAAGTAGCCACCAAACTGTAAAACTGTGGAGATTTTTAAATGTTAACTCTTCAATTAATTTTAGATAACAATTGATAACTATAGAAATAGTTGAAGGCGGGTACACAATAACTTGAATTCAAACTCATAATGACTGTGTATGGTGAAATTATGTTAGAATACATTATTATTAGCACCCCGTCTTACTACCTGTTCGGGTTATACGCACTTAAGCTAATGTGTAAAGGTAGGATGATTGTGAGATGAAATGCAGAACCTAGAGTTTAACGTGGAATCCGAGCCACAGTGGAGGCCTGGCATTCCACACATTCACAAGTTGTGGTTAATACACGTCTTGTCAGAGGTGAAGGAAGGGTTTGGAAATCAGATAAATCTGTGCCGGGACCGAGGATTGAACCCCAGCCGCCAGCACAGAAGTCTGACACCTTACCCCTAAGCCACCAGGTCACCGTTAGAATACAAAAGCATTCCTTATCACTGTCCCTGTTCTCAATCATCCAATATACTCGAAGATAAAGTTGGTCATGATATGCCTACAAACATTAGGACACAACAAGTCAGTAAGAAACAAGATTTTGGGGACAAATTTGACTATGTTTTAATAGTAAATATACCCGGAGAAAAGGTGTGTGTGAGGGGGGGATTTGCAGTGCAAAATGTAAGGGAAAAAATGCTATTTTTGGGAGTCTGAGTATGCTCTAATTTACATTATTTTTAGTAAGTTATTAAGTTTTCAAGGTAAATTGGTAAACATACTGTTGCAAAGGTTTATATTTTTACATTCAGGATTTAATAAAAATAATTGTTGAGAAAGAATACATCTATAAATCATTGTATTATCTACTTAAAAGGTAGAGCCTTTACTTACAAGAACGGGTATGTGTGTGTGTGCAATACATTATTTAGTACCAAATAAAGTAAATCGATTAAACAAAGGATAGTAATATGAATACACCATTTTTGATTTGTAATGGTCAAAGTATTCATAGCCATTATAGCCAAAGCAATTAATTTCTCAAACATTATTACTCTGACTACTAATCTACTTAATCATTTAAATCTATTATTGACTTATATTTGAAGAGACTTCAATTAATTAAATGTTATAGAAAATTAATGACTCCACACTTATAAATACTCCAACAAAGAATGGTAAATGTCAAAAAAATAAAATATACTGTTATGGGAAGTTTAATGGCCAACATTATTATCAACAACACAGCAATCAGTCAAAAGTACTGTTTAGATAATATAAATGCATAGTAAATTAATCAGGCAAATTATTAACACTACAAATAAACTAAAGTTCGTTCACGGTAGGAGTTTACCTCTGAAAGGCCTTTTCCCCTACCAGAAATCTATTATATAGTAGGATATTGGTAGGAAAAAAGACCTTTCAGAGGTAAACTCCTACCGTGAATGAAGTATAGTAACATTTTTCTGCCTATCACAATGTTTGTCAAATAAATGATAATTAGTTTAAGATCTAAAAAGTAAATAGGTATCAGATCTCAATAAACATTCATTAAACAAAAGTAAAATACCAAATGATAAAACCATTTTGAAAAATAATAACTACAACAAAATAAAAACTTATATTTAAAATTGATTAATGTAGAGGACTGTTTGCATGGTAAATAAAATTAACTCTTTAACATCTTA
Source organism: Timema californicum (assembly GCA_902141385.1). Classification (NCBI taxonomy): domain Eukaryota; kingdom Metazoa; phylum Arthropoda; class Insecta; order Phasmatodea; family Timematidae; genus Timema; species Timema californicum. The sequence goes on from CABFOW010003356.1 coordinate 17,574, forward strand.
CATAATTGGACTAGCAGTTTGGTTTAATGTGTTTTTACATTGTTTAAGAATTTATGAAATGCTAACTAAGTGTGTTAAACTTTATACATACCTCAAAATGTATTCAAATGTTATTGCTGAATATAGCACCTAATGAATGACAAATGAATATCACTATGTTATTTCTAAATATAAATTATTTTTATAATGATAAAAACTATCAACTTACTGAATGCTTTCTCTAGATGTTCAATTTAATCTTCTTTAATCATCAACATGAAAAAATAGCTCCAATAATAAATGTGATTAAATATAATATGCACTTTAGTGCAAATGTGTGAATAGTGACTTGAATATAATCCCTTTAGAAAGAATGGTGGTTAGTAAACAACATTTAAATATATGGTTAATGGAAATGCTCACTTACAAAATCCTCCTAAGCAAAAAATTCTGGGAATAGCCAAAATGTTGGTCATATGGTTAATCTGCCATGTATTGTAAGCTTCAACTGTTGTAGATGCTTAGCACTGGCTGAGACCAATGATGAGCGACTTCTGTTAAAGCCCTTTAGAGATCCAAATATATTCATCAAGTGATGTGAAAGAAGGTTGGGTATCAATAATCCAGAGTTAAATACAAAAGCAATGCCAGGTACTTGCTAACTATCATTGTGTAGTGAACATATATTAAAAAATATGTCTGTGTCAAAATTACCAGTAAAATAAACTGAGATTACACCAAGTAAAGGGCAAAGAAAGTAACCTGAGGGAGGCCAGTTCTTGATATAACCAGTGCAATGCACCACTGCATAGTTCTGTCCATCTCGAGAGGGGCCCAAGCTGTTCCTTTGCTTCTGCCTGTTCAGGTGTCCCACTGCCATGTTGTCGGCAGCGATGTTGCCAACCTTCATGCGGCAGATAAACCCTCGGCGAGAACCCATGCATAATCGCATTGATGCTGCAACATTAACACTATGCATTATTGCTGGTGTTGATTGAGAACTTTTTTCCAATTTACTAATAAAATATTTTTTTTAAATGTATCATATATTATAAATGTATTCTTTACTACATGAAAATAACATGGTATTTGAATGGTCTTATGAAAATGTAAAATATGTAATTACTTTAAGAAAACTTGACATTTTTGGGTCGATTTTTATGATCCTAAAAATCTATGAGATTTTTTAAAACACTCTATTGCCGGTACTCAAGTAATCAAACCTTAAGCCATACAAACCAAAATAAAAGGCTGGCACGAGTAAATTTTAAGGAATTGCACCCTGGACACCCAAATCAAAGAGTAAAGTCTAAATTTGATGATGATGTGTTGATAAGACATGCATGTGTAAATAAATATTATGATGTTTTTCCTTATCTAGCTCGGTGATAAAAATTTCACTTTGAGAGGGGTTTCAAGTACTTACCTGTGCGAACAGGTGTTAGATATAGGTGAGTCACTAAATGGTACCGGTAGCTTACCTCTTTGATGTGCACTCAGCATGAAAGCAGTCTTACCATGGCATACTAAACTACGGCCCTATTTGATAAGCTGTGACATAGTAGAACGGTGCAAGGTAAGCTTGTTCTACCTTTTAGGTTAAAGAAAGGGTATATAACAATTTATGCCATGTTGAAGTTTTGGTTTGTAAATCATTTAACAAATATTTAGCTGAGCTTAGCAGTTTTAAATGAGATCTTGATTATTTTGTGTAATTTTATTTCTTTTGTTACCTATTTTAAATATTTAACAAGCACCTATACTTGGATGAAGTGCTTAGTGATTACTTCATATACAACGTATAGCTTTGCAGCAGAGATTTAAATCAAGGAACCTCAAACATAGCACTATCTGATAATTTAGTGATAATCCTGACTCTTTCATGGATAGAAGTGGTTGTTTACCTTAGGTATAAAAATACGCTACCACACCATATTGATACAGACAATACCTACAAACATTATATATATCTATAAAACAGTATGAAGAAACAAATATATAAGTTATGACTTTTTATCTAACATTTTTTCTAAATCTATATAATTTCTTCAGCCATGGCCAACTGCACAAAGTATGTGTTTTATACAGTGTAGTTTTATGTCCGCTAAGAAAATATTGACACAGTTCCTTTTACTTAACTTCCTCTTCTACAGCACAGTAGGTTGTTAATACTATAAGGTTAGAACACTATCTTTAGATAGTATTTGCACCTTGTTTTCTACACAAGATACTTATATAAGAATAACACAATATTATTTTGTAAAAAAAATGAAAATTAGTTTAGGAGAAGATAGAGATTTTCCTATATACAAAGTTGCATTTTTGTATAGTTTTGAAAATAAAAACTGTTTAGAAAGAACTCTAATTTACTATGGAAATGCAGACCATTTATCATTATAAACCATAGTTTTAAGTGGGTAAGGCTGTGTGACTTGTCAACTTACACTGGTGTCCTTCCTTCTTGACTGTGCCAGTTTTGAGGTCTAGGATCCTGCCTGTGTTCTGAGGTTCCTGCGTTGACAGCTGTTCCCGAACCTTCTCTACATCATCCCCATGGATGTTGTCATATATGCATGACCCATACCACTCACTCTGTAAACCCACAGTGTGTCCGTGAATATATAAAGCTGTTGCTTTAAAAACTTCTAATTAGCCTCACCCATACAGTTTTATTTATTTTGTTTGCCATATCAAATACACGTTAAATGGACTTTTTTCACAGTTACAGTAAAAATAGCTTAATTTGTGCATAGGAAGTTTATTGTTTATATTATTTTGTAATTTAATCACAACATGCGGCACAGAATCTATATACACTTTTTTTTTTCACGGCTTTTTACTACCCGTTCGGGTTATATGCTCATACATAATTACACATATATCTAAATAAATATCACATTCCTATTGTTTTAGGGATCATAAGTACTTTGACACATCAATTAAGAATATAAAATAAATGTACTAAAGTCAACTGCCATAAGGAAAAACTTAATCAATACGCATAAATAATGTCCTATAATTTCACACTTGCAAGTATTATTTTAATTTAATTTGACTTTTTATTCATAGTGTATTTATTAATGAATGCCTAACTCTCAATGAATAAATCAAAACTATTGTAAAGCATGCTATGCAACCTGTAGAATAAGGTGTGCACTAACACACTTGTCTGGTTTGTGAGATCAGATTTTTATCAGTCGGCTGGGTATATTAAAGGTAGTCTTGTTTCCACAATGTAGTGTTCTATCTTTCCCCTACTAATTGTTTGTTTATTTCTTTAAAATTCATCTATCTTATCTGGTTCTCTTAGATTGGTTAATTTAAGGGGCCAATAAATAAGCCAATTAAATTAAATGTAAATGAATAAAACAAAAACTTGCAAAGCTATTTGATGACTTTTTATAACCAAATTGAATTTAAAGACATTTCTAAGAATCTTAGGACAATCCTAAATCTTCAAGTGAAGAATAAGAGGGAGTTAGAGATGTTTTTTTGTGAAGTACTGTACCTGTGGTTGGTTGAGGACGGGCGCCACAGAGTCCGACACATAGATGATGCGCCCTGTGTCGCAGCTGACGACGAACAAGAACCCATCTGCAGCCTCCAGTATAAGGTGCTTCAGCTCCTGATCAGTGAGGAATGATGGCTTGTAGGTGCCATCAGTGCTCGTGTTGCCTGTACCTGCGGATTGAGAAATATCAGAGGCTAAGTATCGACAAAACAGTAGAATAGTGTGTGTGTGCACACATGAGATTTTAGACATAAATTATTAATGTTTTACTAAAGAAGATGATCTCGCCTGTCTATGCTTCCTGAATTTAAGGGTGCCTCCTATATTAGAAAATAAATATCCACAAACTGTGGTATTTCTTATGGTAATGAGTGGTATGAAATATCAAAACCACTAAAGTAATTCTTAAAACTGTCTTAGATCTTATAATATATTATTTTTATTATTAGCACCGCGTCTTACTACCCGTTCGGGTTATACGCACTTACGCTAATGTGTAACAGTAGGGTGATTGTGAGATGAAATGAAGGACCTACAGTTTAACGTGGAATCCGAACCACGGTGGAGGCCTGGCATTCCCCACATTCCCAAGATATCTTGTGAGAGCTGAAGGAGGGGTTTGGTAATCAGATAAATCTGTGCCGGGACCGAGGATTGAACCCCGGCCACCAGCACAGAAGTCTGACACCTTACCCCTAGACCGCCAGGTCACCTCTTATAATATACCCCTATATTTTTCAACGCCAGGTTATATGCATATATACGAGTTATACTTATGAGTTTTGGATGAGGAAGGCTAAATGAAGAGGAGGTGTACCCGCATTTGTGTGAAGAGTGGAAAACCATTTTGGAAAAAACTCAGTACACATGCCCAGGATTCGAGCCCCAATTTCCCAGGCATCGCCCTTCTAGTCTAACACGATATGACACCTTAGACCATGCGGCCACCGAAGCAACTAATGTGAACTTGTTAGAAACTACTTTATTTTATTTTTTTAGTAGAGGCTATATCTATGTTTCCAACTATCTACTTTGGTGTAAAAAGTGTGACAAACACTAATAAAATTGGGTTAATTTCACCTCCATTTTGAAATTAGCAATATTTTGAATATGCTAGCGGCCGGGGTTTAAACCTCGGTCCCGGCAAAAATTTATTTGATAACCAAACCCTTCCTTCACCTCTGACAAGACATATTGTGAATGTGGGGAATGCCAGGCCTCCACCGTGGTTCGGATTCCACGTTAAACTGTAGGTCCTTCATTTCATCTCACAATCACCCTACCATTACACATTAGCGTAAGTGCGTATAACCCGAACGGGTAGTTAGACGCGGTGCTAATAATAATAATAATAATAATAATAATAATAATAATAATAATATTTTGAAATAATAAACCACTTCTTAAACACAAGATTTCAGGACGTCTTACACGTGCTTCAACGCTCCGGTAAGCATCCTTTTTAAATCTTCAGCCACGATGTTGATATAAATATCTCCCAAGATGAAACAGTGACAGCCTATTTATTATATGTAGGATATATCAATTTTGTAAGGAAACTATTTGATGCCATCAACATTCATTCCAAAGTATTGAATTCATAAAAAGTAGTAGACAATTAATAATAATATAATATTTAGCACTACGTCTTACTACCCGTTCGGGTTATACGCTTTAAGTACCAATTACTCTAATGGATTGGGAAGGTTGAATTAGAGGAAGTGAACCCGCATTTGCGTGGAGGGAGAATGGAAAACCATTTAGGAAATACCACCCCAGTTCACCCGGCCGAGATTCGAACCTCGATCACCCCGTACTCAGCAGTAAAGCTCAACACGACAAGCGCGTTAGCAAACTACGCCACCGAGGCGGGTGACAATTAATAATAGTTTCCATAAAACTTAAAAGGGTGAGCTCAACAAAGCTTTTATAACAAAAGGGCTTGAGGGGAGCATTTGGCACCCCTAATGTGACTTGAGTTTCTCAGCTAATGCCTCTATGCTCATGATGGATATTCAGGGACTGTTGATTTAACACGTGAAGAAAATTAAATTCTACGTTTGTACTGAAGCAATATTTTATTTATTTTAGCCAAAAATATTTGTAATAAAAAGTGAAAAAAATACTGGCCTTTTCTCGCGTCCCCTTCCACCCCACCTTAAAATGCTTCCTCAATAATGCATAATGTTGTCTTAGGTTGGAGCATTTAAGATACAGGAAACCAATACTTGCTCTGATAGTGACACATGACACGTGTCCAAAGCGTCATCCTTCAGACCGACGTCAACTACCCCTTGGTTCCCGAAACGTGACAGTGTCAGTGGTCATTTCCAAAGAAAGACGCCGTACTGTCGAAAGGGGGAGGGAAGAGGGTCGTGTATACATTTCCTCACGTGACGCGTCCAGGTAGCATATGAATGACGCGCACCAAATTGAGCCGTGTATATGCGAGACGCGTGCGCGCAACATCCGGGCGCGCAGCGTCACTCCATTGTTCGGCTGACAGGACACACTGCTTGGTTATCGGCACCAAGATGTCACACAAGGGGAATACACAAGGATGAATACTGCATCCTCGTCGCGGCAGGGCTTAACAGAGGGGATAAGGAGGGAGATTCAACCGAAACCATTCTCAGTTCAAGTTCCTTCCACCAGAGCAATCGTAACGATTCGGTTATCAACCAACCACCTCACGCTTCATTTTCAAATGGTGACAAAAACCGACAGTGATAATTCACTAACAATCCGTTCTCTATTATATTTACTAAAACAAAATTAAAAATTCAAATTTCTATAATATGGTATTTTATAAAAAGCAAACAGGTATTATCGTTGAGCATGAATTCATTGAATGTTTCAACCCTATAACGGGAAAATACTAGGTGCTACTTAATATAGTCGGATTGCCATAGATAGAAACTTTTAGCATGTTCAAAAATAAATGTAGAACTAACAACCTTGAATAAGGACACTATATTTACCTGAGAATGGGACAAAAGTTAGAGCTGCAGACCACAAGATTAGAGTATGAATATTAGAAAGGTGCAAAAAGTAGTTATTTTTAACTGTCAGATAAGTTTATTCCTGTGGTAATCACCCCCAGCGTGTCCACACGATCTAAGGCGTTAGGTTCAAATTGCGGTGCGTCACTCTTGTCGTGAATAGGGGAGGGGGGGGGGATCGGAGTTATATTCTCGACCGAATGATAATAAGTGTTTCCCACATGCGAGTTTATCATCCTCCCTTAACGATAATATAAAGTGCATTTCCTTTTCAACTACCTTTATTCTCCTTTTCCCTCTCTTAAATGAAGTCAATAAAACCCCTTGTGTTAAATGTACTAATTAAATAAATAGGCCCATGACATTCAGACAATAGTTTTGTATTGGGACTGATAAATGTTGGAGAATATAGAATTAGATTCTATTGTGTAAAATAACCAAATGTTACGCGGCTTGGAATCTTACTACACGTTCGAGCTATTCGCAAATATAATTCACCGGGATAGAGATAAGGAAGGTAGAATTTAGATCTAATGGATTCGGCATTTGCATATATATATATATAAGAATTCATATATATATATATATATATATATATAAATAGAGAGGGAGAGACAAAGATACTCCATTTAGAAACAAAAAATCAGTAGGCCTGTATCAAACAATCATTCGATCCCCTAACTCCTTGTTGCCGGTAAGCTATACGCAACTAACGTCTTTACCTACGTGGTCGCAGGTTTTGTGTTTGAATGCCTATTGCAAATAATTTATGTATAATGTCATAAAGACACAATATATCAAAGTTTAGGGATCAAGTATGATATGGTTAATTTCAATTAGGTGCACACACACGTTATTTAGAATAATGGGTGTTAAACCACATTATCGAAAAATGAGTCCTAATACAGACCATCGAGACCGTTCGTATGAAAATCTGGTGCGTTGACCACTCACCTAGGCCAACCCTCTTTTAGTGTGATTCTACACATGAATATCATCATGCATCATTTCACCTAAAACGATCCTTGTAATAATAGTCATATTTAAAATTGACCTTGGTGGTCGTGGGGTAAAGAAAGTTCTCGCCTCAGGACCCGATGATGATCAAGGGTTTAAGCCCAGCCGGGGTCGACGTATTTTTCTTGAGCGATACAAGTTGATAGCACAACTTCCTTCAGAGGGGAAGCAAATCCGTCGGTCCCATGTCGATTGTGGTATGTAAATGGATCCTAGAAGGTATGTGAAAATACCTTTCCCGGCCTAATTGGTAGGCCCTTTCGCTTTCGCTCATAGAAATTCTCGGGTGCTGATACAATCACCAAGTTCAGAGAGTGCACGTCAAATACGTTTGAAAAATATAAAAAATGCATCCTAATTACAGTGGTCGACGTGAGTTTATAGACACGGAATGTGTTATACGGTCCAAAATTAAAACAATACATCCGGTTACCACTAATTTTTTTGCAACACAAATTCCTTGTGTTTTACCGAAAGAAAAAATTCCATTTTTTCCAACAAAAGCGTAGTTAAATTTAATTTTTTTATAACTGTAAATAATATAATGTAATGTAAATAAAATTTAGGTTGTGTTTAAGGTAGCATGGAAGGTAATACCAAGTTAAGGACCGTATTTTTGCAGTTTTTATGACCCAAAAGGTTTTAGGTCAAAATGAAACTAATATTTTCTTTAGTAGATAAAATTAAGTATAATTTTCTACACAAAATAATCTTAAACAGTTTTTGTGTAAATGTGTTAGGCATTGCGTAATTTGACCAATAACTTATATCAGTGGGGCTACAAAACTTTTATTATAAAATTCCCTGACATGTCCATGGTTTCTAGACAATATTTAAAATTTGTAATAATTGTATTATTATTTATTGTGTAAATGAAGTTATCAACCAAACCTTGTGGAGTCACCTCATGTTAGCAGAATACTATAACTATCTAGAAAATTCATTTTGTTAGCGCCGAGAAACAAAATAACTCACTTTTGATTAAGTGTTCAAGCGAAGAATTAGTCAATTAGTAAATATATAATTCTCTGACTTTTCCTTATTTTTGATTAAATTCCCCGATATTTACCTGTTTTCCTTGAGATAAAAAAATTCCCAGACTTTTCCAGGTATCCCTGTGTGTGGCCACAATCTTTATCTTATTTTAAAAGGCTATTGGTTCAGACTCCCCAAACTCATGACAAATATTTAAGAACTGTTTAGATTACTATTTGTACAAAATGAAACCAAACGTATATACTGAAACAATATTTGATTTATTTTGCCCAAAACACTTGTCATAAAAAAAACTATACAAATACGGACCTTAGCCCACGTTCCTTTCCATCCCTCCCTCCCCCTTAAAATATGAGCTTTATCTGGAAATATACGAGGTCGTTACTCAACAACCAAATTTTTCAGGAGGGGTGGGGAATAGGACATGTGTTCGAATCAGTTCACTTTTTCTTCCGAGCAAAGGTTTCATAAAGTTATTTAAATTGAAAACCGACACATGGACACGGGAATCGAGCCTGGAACCTTTGGCTTAGTACGCCAATGCTCTATTCACCGAACTATCCAGGAATCGTCCTGTGCCCAGTGCCATTCTTCACTCATATTTTAAGTTTGCAAGTGTCCAACAATCGCAACAACAACAAAAACAACAACAAATACTCCATGGTGTGAGCCCGGAAGCCAACTATACTGACCAAAAATCACAAATATTATAATATTTAATTCTTTCGAAATTCCTTGTGTATTCCAGACCCAAAAACTTCCCTGTTTTTCCCCCGATTCGCCAAGTGTGGAGCTACCTTGAATGCATCAATCTAAGAGCGAACATTTCCCAAAAATCAAACGCGAGTTCTTTGAAATTAATACGTGAACATACCTTACTCCCCTCCCCTCTAACGCCCTATTAAATAGGGTCTAGGTGCTCGCATGCTGCTCCCAGTGCTTCTAAAAGTCGTCTACGTATCCAACCAGTCACGCCGCCTCCTTAAATTGGAGGGTAACAGGCGGATGTTTTGTGCCGTGTTGCTGCCCTCCCAAATTGCCCACTTATTATTTTCAACTCCCCCGACTCTTTGGTCACTAGCATATCGTGTTTTTTTTACCCTCGTTCCACCCATTTATTCCCCTTACCTGGGCAAAACGAGAGCTACAAGTTAACTTTCTTCAATGGGAATTTTATCATACATTTTTTAAAGTGTGTGTGTAATGAAATCCTAAGTTTATGGGCTACTATCATTCACTTTAATCCGTCAAAAAATGTAAATCTTAAACGTCCTCAAGTAACTTCGCTCTTTTATTTATGTGCTGCCCGCATGGTCTAACACGTCACTCTCGTGTTGGACTAGACTATCGGTGACGGATTCAGAGTTCGAATTCCAGTGTGGTAAATTTAGGGTGTAGTGTAAAACCCAACTCTCTCGCCACGCAAATGAGGCTATATTTCCTCTAAAATGCTACTTTTTCTATTACCCCGTCTTACTACCTGTTCAGGTTATACGAAAATATGATAATTACTCTAATGGGTTAGGGATGAGGAAGGAAGAGCGTTTTAGAGGTGGTATACCCCCATTTGCACGGAAAGATATTGGGAAGCAATTTAGGGAAAATCACCCTCAGTAGACTCAATCGGGATTCAAGCCCCGATCTCTCCATCATCAGTAGACCAGTCTAACATGACAGTGGAGCCTTAGACAATGCAGCCACTTAAGCGGGATTAAATGCTACTAACCTCATCCCTATTCGATTAACGTAGTTAAGGTATGCATATAGCTTGAATGGGTACCTAGATACGTTGTAAAAAATAAGTGTAACATAATTTTACATCTCAATAATAGAAAAGACACATTCACAACCAGTTTGCTGTTTTAGGGCTTCTTCTGGGATCGAACTACGTCCAGAACGTGTGGTTGGTTTCCCTAGCCTTAACTATTGAGAGCAGAGGCTCGACTTATCAGCCTTGTGATTGCAATATCCATATAAATAAACAATATCTTTAAGCCTTAATCAATTTGATTAGGATACTGGAGTGGAGTGTTTTTCTAAGTCATATTAATAATAGTACTTAGCACCGCGTCTCACTACCCGTTTGGATTATACGATAATGGGTTAGGAATTGGGAAGGTTGAATATTGAGGCAGTGAACCCGCATTTGCGTGGATAGAGAGAGAGAGAGAGAGAGAGTGGAAAACCAATTATGAAATAACCACCCCCAGTTCACCCAACCGAGATTCGAACCTCGGTCTCCCCGTCCTCGGCAGTCTAGCTCTTTCAAAGAAAACTGGGTCCAACTCCTTAGCTCAGTCTTAATCATATCTGTCTACTAAACTAAGGATCCCTTGTTCGAATGCGGGCACGGCCGGATTGGTGAAAGTGGAGCTTATGTTTTCACTGTTATCTACTAACAGTCTGAGGATTCAGTGATATATCTATTCTAGAGTAAAATAAATTTTAAATCGTATGCTAATATATTCAGTTGGTTAAGAACACCTTACATTAAATGCTATAAGTTAAGTGATACTGATAACTGTACATTAGCCCCTCGAATAATCCTTTTCGAAGGAGCCATATTTGCGTAAAGACCGCTAGCCCGCAGTACAGAAGAAGTTGCAGGGTTGCCTAAGTTCCCGTCCGGAGGCGAGAGCGAGGAAGGGTAGCGCCACGGGACGCGTTACGCTATTAGATGTGACAGGAGCAAGCACGCCCGCCAGATTTTTTTCCGGGGCGGGGAGGGGGGGGGGCACTAGGGGAGGGGGTTCCTCCCTTGGAAAAATGTATTAAATGGAAGCCTCAAAAGACGCTTTTTAAGGCAATCCTTGTCTCCCGAAATGTTGGAATTGCTCGAGCATGCGTCAAACTATCAACCTTTAAGGTTGGCAGGTGGCGGGCGCTAGTAATTTGTTTATTAGTTATATTCTCTAACTCTTTTCTGGATGGGGGTACTGTTTGAGCGCTAGTGTTGGGCGGGATTAACATACGTTTAATATTTATACAACCTCAGAGTCTCAGTAGGGGCAATTGCCCCCCATGCGGGAGCCCCTGGACAGGTAGTTTGGGTTCAATTTTTAAACGGTACACTGGGAGGTGGTTGTTTTAGATCCTCCTTCTAATCAAATGCTGGTAGGACAGTTTAGTTAAATATATATAAATAAAACTGTTTACATAAATATATTTCTAGACTTACATAAACCAAAAACAGGCTCACCCCACGCAGTGAGAAGCTTTGTCATCAAACTACCTACTTTATCAAATATTTACAGTACAATTCGCTTCCTGAAGTAAAAACTCTTCATTCGAGCGCTAATATAATATGTAGGCTTGTTGAAATTAGGACTCAAACCGGGGTATGTTATGAGTGTGCCAGACTCCTCAGAATGTTGTAAAATGATAATTAGGCTCGGCCCTTGGATCTGATAAAACCCGCAATGGGGGTCACGTCGCGCCGCGCTAATGGGCATCGGGCAGTCACCGCCATATACAAACTATACAACAGGCCCCAGGACAAGAACGTTACAAGTGACACAGAACGTAACATTTTGTCTCGATGATTAACACCTTTTAAATTAAATCATTTGAGCGACAAGAAATCACTCACCCGATGGAAAATTTATTTTGTCACGCATAGTTGAGACTCTACAAAAATCGAACTATGGATATTGGGTTCAATTCCCGGCATGACTAAAAAAATCCGTCAATAGGGAAATTGGGTCTTCTCTTTTCAATGTAACAAGTGACTATTGATTGAACAATCTGTCCGTTTTTTTAAATAAGATAATTTGTAAATTATATGCTGTTGTAAGTAATCATTTGGTTCATAAAGTCCGCGTTAAATAGTATTTATTTTTTATCTTAAAAGTTATATTGAGCGTATTTCGGGCTCTTCTAGGACCAGGTTTGGCTTACATTGTTTTTGGTTTGGTTCGTATTGCTAATATAGAGAGGAACTAGTCCATCACAACTAAGCCTAGGTTGTTGGAGCTATAGCTGTACATTTATGTTTGCATCAGTTTTCCACGTGGTGAGATCACAAAGAACCCGTGGGCCAGTCAACCCGACTGTAGCTGTGCGCAAGAAGCAACAAAAAGAGTCGATTATAAATTAAATAATTATATTCACGTAGTTAACAGGGGGGCTATTAAAGTATTTCTTGAAAAAGATATTGATAAACATGGCGCAGGAATTTTTTTTAGATGAAGTCAATAGCTGTTTTGTCGCAAGAAATGGAAACTCCTCATTACTGGGGAAAGGTGTGTAGTTGTCTGCCACTATACATAAGTTTTAACACATACGCTAGTAATTAAAAATACGAAACAATTATACATACTTTGTCCTGTAGTCTATTTTGGTTTGGAAAATAGTTTTAAAAATATGTTATCAGTAAGCTAACGTTAAATAATATTTTCTCCGAAAAACAAATATACAATGTTATTCGCCTATTATTACCCACCAATAAGGTCTATTTTGAACAACAGTGTTAGAATTATTTTTAAACAAGTTCAATTTTTTTAATCGGTGATCAGTAAACTAACTGTAAAAGATTATATTTTTCGAAAAACAAGCATACGGTGTTATTAAACATGTAAAACGCCCTCAAAATATTTAATTTGAGAATAATATTTATACACATTTCTGTAAATTTAAATATTCAAAAATCAGCCAGGAGTAAACTTCCCTTAATTTTAAAGCGAAAATTAAAACCCAATTTTTCTTACATAACTTGTAACAAACATAAAAATAGCCCGCTTCCGTGGTCACAAGGTCTAAAGCGTCACTCTCGTGGTAGAATGGCCTACTAATGACGGGGAAATCGGTGGTTGAGTCCCGGTCGGGACTTCTAAAGGTTGTTTTTACTAAATGGTCCCACTTTCCTTCCACGCAAATATGGGTAGATTACCTTTAAAATGATTCCCTCCACATTCCTACCGCGTTAGAGTAATTATAAGATATGAGTATAACCTGAAGGGATAGTAAGACGCGGTGATAATAATAGCAGAAACAAAAATCAAAATATCAAGTTAGAACGCAATCCATTTAAATGTTTTGGCTGTAACCTCGGGGACGTTAATATTCATAATAAAGTTGAGGTCAAAAAAATTCACGATTAGGCCTACTCGATGAATTTATTTATGAGAAAGTAAAAAATCTTTCAAAATAGTTAAAGGAAACATCTTCATCTGCAGACAGAAGCAGAAAAAGGAGACAAGATTCTAGGCTAACTTTTATAAGTGCGGCCTGCTTACATTGTAGATGTTAATATTTTTTTTACAGTGTATTTCACCATTGAGGCGCATGTGGGGATGCACTTTCTTAGTAACCCCACTTTTTTAAAAGATAAACCCATATCGATTTTAACGCGGACTTAGGCGTCGATCTAACAACAGACTAGATTGTAGGTTAGAAGGAAGTTGGTTCGAATCTCCTCCAGGTGCTATGGAGGGGTTTCTACAGTTGATTTTACACTGTAGTTTTACCATTAACTATTTATTCGAGCTAATAAAGTCACCTTTAATTTAACTACCCTCCCCTTATCCTCAACCCATCGATATTAGTTTAAATGTCTAAACACATAATATATACCGACACAAACTCTTACCACACAAATAAAATAGTATGTGTACATAATTCTATACTACCCAGTATTCAATGAAAGCTTACCTTTCCACCCAGTGGACCTGCTTTCCAACAAATTACACACACACACACAAATGCGCGCGCGTAGTCTCTACCAGCCTCACGCCATCACAACTTCTTTGAGAACAGGTTGCGATAGAAACATCTGATTGAAGGTTTTATTCTTTATTAAAAACTATATTATGACAGTAAACAAAGGTGTGTATGTTTTTAGATTTTTTTTTGTCAGGGTTGTGATAAAATTTAACGTACACTTTCTAACAAAAAAAAACACATCAGAGCGCAAGACTAACAAAATAACTTAAAAAAACATCAACATCCATAGCTACAGTATAATTTCAATATAAAGGGCCTTATTTAACGGCTAGAAAAGTTGCTAGACCTATTTTCACCTAGTCAAGTCATGTTATATGCCACTGTTACTTTTGATATGTATTATCAATACCTATGATATAGCATTAATAAGATATTAACACAATACTAATGTTGCCCACGTTAAAAAAATATTTTCTTAAAAGCCTCTCCGATGAAAATTGGACTCTAGATACTCTACCTTGGCGCCAGTTTAAATGCGCTATAATACAAAGTAATAATTACTAACTTCCGTTTGGCACCACCGAGTAGAAAACCAGATCAGTTATCATCAAATATTTTAAGTAATATGTAATTTTCTTGTGAACCATTAGTTTATCCATGGAGGATTACTCGACTTGTAAATAAGAAAAGTGAAAGAGTACTAAAATGTTTTAAAATGTCACTCGGTTACTAAGATGTCTAAGGAAGTCTACACGGTTGTAAATTGTAAATTATGTTTGATAAAATATCGACTATATCTAACTTCACTTTTAATATGGGGAACAAAAAAATAATACAGAAATGAAGGAATGTGTGGAATGAAATATAGTTTATTTTGTACAAACATTTTTCAATACTCAATTGCCTTATATATGAAAATATTGCAGGGCATATTTGACAATGGGTTAATTTGTCTATTTAATAAATATTCCTTAGCTGACCGTTTGCCCACCGGCGGATCATTTCCGATATTTATTAACAAAGTTTATTATTTATAATAAAACAAGAACAATGTACTAGGCATATTTGTTGGGAATAGTGTTACCCGTAGTTAAAAGACTATAAAATGAAAATAAAGTTTTAAATATAAGACAATACCAAAAATAGAACAATATCTTCTTGCTTGAAACTCCACGGCGTGAGCCCGCGATCAAATTATACCGACCCAGTGACCTCCGCAGTTAACAATGCTAGTGCTCTCACATATGCCATCATCGGCCACTCGGTCGGTATAGCTCGATCGCGGGCCGTGGACTTTAAGAAACAAGAAGATCTGTATTGTTATATTTCAATGTATTTTTTAAGTAATTTATAATATTGAAGTGTTGTGCGTTGTCGTGGTTTTCAAAACATAAAACCTATGAATTCGAAATACTAAAGACCTAAATATAAACCAGCAGGGTTTGGTGAGAGGTTTACATACCAGACTCTGAACCATGAGACCGGTTGTTTATTCCCAACCGGATACACTGGTCCAGCCCCATTCCCCTGCTCCCCCTCCAATAATATGGTGTCCATCTTCTTTCTCTCTTGACCAATATTTGCGCAGTTCCTTAAATAAGCGCTCATTTTGTTCGCTTGTATCAGGTTAGATCATTGACACCAGCGTGGTTGTTACATTGGTTGTAGCCTGATTGCGAACAAGTAAAAGAGCAACTCGCGGGGATTTCCACGTTAGGATGGTGACACGGGTGGAAGGGGTTACTGGCGGCATCCACCGGCCACCAGGGCTTTCCTCCTGATCAAGCTTACCTTATCATCCTAGCCTGGCCTACGCTAACATAACCAAACTTAGCCTATCTCAACCTAGATATACTCGTGTATGTAATTAAGTTAAATTAAGACTGACGAGGCTAAAAGAACGTACGACTGCTAGGCACCCGTATCACATTAGGGGCGGGATGGCATAGCAACATGGCGTGTCCGCAATCAGGAGGACACCGATACATTGACTCTGACCCCACACTTGTCGAGAAGTACTCTGTTCACCCTAATAGGTAGCAGTGTTTCTTTGACCTATTACACTATGTCACTGCCCGTTTATACTAAGTGACGTTTGACCACTCCAACCCCATGGTGAAAACATGCAAGGTAAGCTAGTGGGGTTAGCAAAGGGAACATTTTGGTTGATTACTTCAAACCATACAAGTCAACAAGACATCATTTTTCTTTATTACCATTTACCCTCATGTTGGTCAAGAAATTTACTAGGAGTTATATTAATTTGTATATAACTGAACAATGGGTGTTTTAATTTTATTTATTGTTAATAGCTACAGCTTTGAGAGGTTATGAGATTCCAACCCACCAGGTGCTCTCTTTTCTACTTTGTGATTTTTTCTCCTCTGCAAACGAATACTAACAAAGAGGCGACTGACTTTAAAATTAAAACAGACCAGTTTTTATTATTTTTACAAGAGCTTTGGATCAACTAAAATGTTAACAAAAAATTAAATTATATAGCATATCATGTGACACCTTAGGCCTTGCGATCACCAGTGCGGGTGCGAAAGCAGACACCAGAAGAAAAAAAAGAGCTATGCCAACGAAATAAAGTGACATCCCCGAAACCGCGCGCGACACACCTTGAGCGGCCAGTGCGGTCGTGACGGCCAAAGTGAAAGAACGGTGCCCTGAGCGCGAGCCAAGAAGAGGTAAAGTTCCCCGAACATTTTCCCGGGTGATAATAATACTAATAATCCTGTAAGGGAGCTCCAGCCAGGCACTTATCAGATCCCACCGCTCCTGCAGAGGACGTATGGCAGATGTTATCAGATAATGACCTCCCCAAACCACCACAGCCGTTCAGAAAGCACAAATTACACTTAACTCGGTTAAATATTCCCGATTACGTGCCGCTATCCCGCGACACGCTATTTCACGTTTTATTACGAATGGAAGGGGAAAAAATATGAAAAAAGCGGTGCTAAATAAAAAAAGAAAACCAACTTCAGAAATAAGTTTATAATCTAATATAGCGAAACGTAACAAGACGCCTATACCAAGAAAAAGGTTTGTTTTTATCTCGCATGCCCCCAAGTAGAAGATACTTTTTTTATTTATATAAAGCAGTTTACTTCAAACTGCTAAAAAACAAACTCTTATGTGAAGCGAGTAGTTCAGTATAGTCTCTTGGCAAATATCACCCTCACCTCCACCACAGAGAGAGAGAGAGCGAACTAACACAGGACATCGTCTTATCAGAACTTGTATTATATCACAAGTCTCAGACACAATATTATTATTATTATTATTATTATTATTACCTTTATTTATCTGGCGAAGTTAAGGCGTTAGTTAGCCTTCTCTTCCGCCTAACCCGTGTAGAATACAACATACACTACAACATTTATTGAAAAACAAACTAATTTTAATAAAATAATATTCAAATAAGTAGAAAAACAGTCGCACGCTCATTCATACACTCATTTAAAGCTCAAGTGATTTCAAGAACTCAGTTTAGCTTATTAGACAAGATATATTGCGTGACCGCACGCTTGAAGGGAAATTTATATGTTAGGGGACGAGTCGAGTTATCTAGTTTGTTCCAAGCCTGTGATGTCGGGACGGTAAATATAATATTTAGCACCGCGTCTTACTACCCGTCCGGGTTATACGCTTTAAGTACTAATTACTCTAATGGACTAGGAATGGGTAAGGTTGAATTAGAGGAAGTTAACCCGCATTTGCGTGGAGTGAGAGTGGAAAACCATTTAGGAAACACCACCCCCAGTTTACCCGACCGAGATTCGAACCTCGATCTCCCCGTCCTCAGCAGTCGAGCTCAACACGACAAGCGCGTTAGCCAACTACGCCACCGAGGCGGGTGGGACGGTAAAAGAACGAGCATATGTTTGAGCTCTATGTATGGGAATATACACCTGTAGAGTGGAAATCATATGTCCATGGTTCATAACTTATTTTTTAAATGTCGCAAGAATTTCTAGATTTGAATACCGGTACAGCTTTTTAGAAGAAGAAGAAGAAATGTAGGCACGCGAAGTTCGTCATATGTATAGTTAAAATCGTTGATTAAACAAGTTGTGTAAAAACATATTAACTTTGCCGACGAAAAAATAGTCGAACGTTTTAATTTAATTCAATAATTAATTTCAGGGTCAAAAAATTTCTGTGTTTTTTCCAACATTTTCATATCCCTCATTCTATGACCTTATGCTAGTATAAGTTACCGATAGTCCGAAAAAGTTGTAAAACCCCTAATCCTAAAAAATAAATCAAAATAAGGATGTTTTGGGCGTACTGAGAATCGAATCCGCACCCCTTAACCGAGAACGGAGACGTACCACGGATTGAAACAAAGTATCGGAAAGGTATTATTTGAAAGCAATAAATAAGGTTCCCTAACACTGAATGCATAGTTCCCACAGATAGGTGTATTCTTTTTATTATTAAGTCTACAGCCTGAAGGTTGATGTGATTTATATTATCCGGAGCTAAGCATACACTCTGCCCTTCAGGTGGTTAGTTCTGCATGCGCCATCTGGTATTAGGGGAGTTCAGGAACTGTGGTGGTTCCCCGTTGCCTTCCACACTGACTTTCTATGAGCGAAAGACCGATTTTGCCGGGAAAGGTATTTTCACATACCTTCCAGGCTTCTTTTACATGTCATAATCGATACGGGACCGCAGGCTTTAATTCTCCTCCGAGGGAAGTTATGCTAAAGATTTTTATCACTCATGAAAAATCTGTCAACCTTAGCTGGATTTGATCCCACTAAGATCGGGTCCTGAGGCGAGCACTTTACCCCAAGACCACCGAGATCGACCTAAATATAATTGTCGGGACATTTAATTAAACTAATGGCTTTGGAATGTGGAAGGTAGAATAATTAGTGCAAATGTAGTTGCAGGAGAGTGGAAAACCATTTTACAACAACAAAAACTCTGTACACAAATCCAGAATTCAAATCCCGACTAGATATGAAAACGTTCCAGTAATTTGTCATCAAGTGGTGGCTTGTAGCTTACCACGCCAGGGAGGGAGCTTTCNTATATATACACACACACACACACACACACACACGAAGCTATCAAATAGTGTTGGGAAACGAGTGGGGGTAGGAGTAGGGGCAAAAGTTGTTGACAAATACTTAAGAGGATTTTACAATTATAATTACCTTATTTATATAAATATCAATACACAGGTTGCAAATCATTGTAACTACAGCGCTGCCCTTATGGAAGAATCCACAATTCAGTTAATTTAAATAAGTTGAAAAATTACACCCGATTTCGGTGTCCGAGTGTCATTTTTACACTAATTTAAATTAACATACTATTTATTATATGAAAATAAAATCCAAACAAATAATGGCAAAATAGGAACATTTTTCGGTAAAATTTTCAGAGCTTATCTCTTTCTATCTTTAATTCCAAACTCAAAGTTACCGGAAAACTAACTTGACGATTCGACCGCATGGCCATCAATGCAAGTTATAAAAAGAGCCTTTTTTTTAGTCCCGCGTCTTATTACCCGTTTGGCGTGCACGCGTATCTACTAGTAACTCTCTGTGTTAGAGATTATGAAGGTTGAATTTATATTAAGTGTGCCTACATTTGCGTGGCGGGTGAGTGGAAAACCGTGCAGGAAAAACCACTCTTACGAAACACAATCTTCCTGTCAGCGGCAATCTAGCCTATTGCGAGAGCGACACTTTAGACCATGTGGCCACCGAAGCAGTTTAAAAAGAGCTGAAGTAGAGTCTGTCGCAACATTGAACTGAAATGGCCGTCCCCAAGTTTTGAAATGACGCGCTTGAGTGCACTATTATTGCACTTGCAGACGGTGCATGCGTCAGAGAAGTACTCAGTATTAGTGATATTGCAAACAGCTGATAAGCACGTGCCTTCCTCCGGTAGTGGTGGGAACACAATGGCGTCACCATCTCCTTTAAGAAAGATACCTATTTGCGTCCGCGCCGTTCGCAAACTGGTATTAGGTTGTTCTTTTTAGCTCAACATAAGTAGTTAGCATTTTAAATCTAAGAAATTGTTTTTATATATATATGTTTGTTTTTTCCATACTTTATAACGGTGCGGTGTCCAAAGAGAGATGTGGGAGATTTTGTTTAAGTGTATTTATGTTGGATATTTGTTTATGGCCATCAAAATATCCAATAGCTATTCTTATAGGAACAGGTACGTCACTAGGCCTCTTAGAGGGCTGAAGCCCCCCCCTCTCTATTTAAGTGTCCTTTTCCCCACCAAAGAAGACATAGTTTTGAAAACTATACAAGCCTTATATTTATTTGTCTTTGATCAACACCAAAGTGTGTTCCAATTTTGTTCATAGAAATCGGAGGACCGGACCACCAAGTTTAGCCTTTATTTATGTGGTATATTTACAACACTGAAGATCAAAGGTAATTTTCTAATCTGAATTGATTAAAAATCCTTAGGGAGCGTGACAACCAGTGTGGGTTAGCATTCTGGTAGTAAAAATTCCTATCCTATTTAATAAAGTAACTAAACATCATCTCTGGAATAAAACGTCGTTCAGTAAAAATCTACTAAAATGTCAATAGTAACATATCTTACTTATGACTCAATCCGGGCCCTGGTCATGAATATTTAAGTTTCTTTTGGCGTCTCCTGAATTTCCTAAGTTAAGATAGTGTAGCGGTGTAAGTAGCCTCTGCATGTTGCTAATACAACTTTTAATTCACTATCTAGACCAACCCTAGCCCCTTCTCCACAAACGTACCGATGGTCGTGAGGTCTAAGGCGTTATACTAGAATTGAACTGAGTCACCGATGATGGGGAAGTCTGAGTATAAAACCGACCGAGTGCACTAGGATAGTTTTTCTATCAGCTATCCACGCACATCCTCTAAACTACCCTCCCTATTTATGCCCCATCAATGATTCCCAGCTTTCGCTAATTGTGCACCCCTTTTGGGGTCATGGTCTACCTTAGGCTCTGCTTCCAACTCTTTGTAATAATAATTTTTAAAATGGAAGCTCTTAATAAAGCTTTAGTGGCTGTGACAGAGGGAAAGAAAAACTTATAAAAGTATAGGCATCAAGTCAAAATATGCGCTAGTTTATTTAACAGACTCAATATTATAAAAAAATATTTTATGCGTAATAAAACTCAGGGGGTGTATAATACACCCCCGGAAATCCTTCCCCCGTCCTTAAGAGTATGCGTATCGCGGTTTTATAAATACGCCTTCAGGTAAAGTCTTAAATAATCCTTGTTTTGATGGCAGGGGTCAACTAATAAAAAATATACAAACATTTAATAGTTTTTAGCTAAAGTTAACTGCTAGAATTGAGGTAGAAAATCTCTGATAAACCTTCTGATAACTGCTTTGGGTTCCAAAGGACCACGCCAACTGAAGTACATTCCTAAAATCACACGCAACACACAGTGACCTCGGTTTAAAGAACACGCAACGGTTGTCATGCCGGGGTATCCAGGTAACTCAGATACACGACTAATTCTTGACAAGGGAAGGTTTCCGATTTCTCCCCGACAAAAAAAGAAAAATGAATGTTAACTGAAATAGATTTATTTCTTAAATCTCTAATAAAATTAAGTGGTACTAAAACCATTACATACTTTCTCATATTGTGTATTATGGCTTAAACAATAATTTTCAAAAATAGGTTTTGAGTAACTACCCTTAGGCCTACGTATGTTTTTCTCTAAAAAACACACATAATCTAGTATATCACAATAATCACTCTATTTTTAATTTTAAACCAAATTGTTCAAATATATTTAACAAAATTTAAATTTTCAAAAATAATTAATTATTTGTTAACTACCCTAAAACTATTTGTTATTTGTAAAAAATAAAAACATATTCTTACTTATATTGAAAAATAATTCCCAGATTCCCATTTCAAATTCAATTTTCAAGGTGAATTTTCAAAAGATTAAAATTTTATGCATACATATTGTCGTAAGTAAATTACCCTTAAATTAATTTGTTTTTGATAAATAAAGATATATTATTATTGATAATATATAATGGTTCACCGATACCAATTTTGAACCAAATCGCTAAAGCTATATTTATTTTAATATTTAAATAAATAAAACACTCATCACCAAATTACCTAAAACCAAATTCCCCCTCTGACTCTTCCCCTCAAAAAAACATTTTTAAAGCTTACTTTGTCATTTTCATGTTAAAAAAAACAGATACACATTGTAAACAAAATCATTATAGCAATTTTCAAAATAACTCAAATTTTCTAAAATCACATCAGCAAACGACCCTTCATCAAATTTTTACCCGAAACCAAGTAAACAGGGTTATTTGTAATGTCAAACATTCCCAAGACATCCAATTGGAACCAAATTGTTTAGGTCACTTTTTAAATATTGCAAGTTTTTGAAAAACTACTCAACAGTAAACTACCATTAATTGAAGGGCTATGAAGGGGGAAGGGGGCGTTTTGTGGTATAACCCTATAATATTTAAATATCAAGTTTGAACATAATCCATCAAACCATTTTGAATCCATAACCAGGGACAGACATGGAGGCAGATATAAATGTAAAATTCCACTTTTTTGGGTTCATGTTCACAAAAAATGTAAATATTCATCATAATACGGAGATTGATTTTTTTCACGATAGCAATACTTTCTCTTGATATTAAAAAATAAAAAGTCTAATACACTATATATTTTAATGTATTTAGTCATCCTCAATTCCTTCGTCTTTTAGTAAAAAATTCAGATAGCCACATTGTAGATTGTAGAACGACATAATCTAAGGTGTAGTGTTCCCCAAACAATGGCATGCGTATCCTCTGGGGTACCTGACGTTTCAATGAGTTTTATTAATAGTAAAATATGTTTCAATTACAAGTAAGTAGTGATAAGCTAACGCAGCTTTTGACTTGATATCAAGTGCTTTTTAAGCCTTAATTTTCCTTTTGTGGAGGCTCCTTAGCGTACCATTATAGCTGTACTTAAATAATTTAACCCGCCTAGGTTGCATAGTTAGCTAACGCGCTAGTTTTGTGTTGAGCTATACTGCCGAGGGCGGGAAGATCAAAGCGAATCTCGGTCGGTTAAACTGGGGTGGTTTTTCTTAAATGGTTTTCCCCTCTACCTCCACGCAAATGCGGGTTCGCTTCCTCTAAATTCAACCTTCCAAATTCCTAACCCATTAGTGTAATTAGTACTTAAGCGTATAACCCAAACGGGTAGTAAGACGTGGTACTAAAAAAATTAACTTAAAAAACTATGGAACGACCATTACTTACAACAATACAGGGGGAGGGGTAAAAAAAAAGTTTATGTTTGTTAGAGCATGGCCAAAAAAAGGGTTATGCGACTGGCAAAAGTTTGGCAAACACTTATATAAAGTATAATTAGGAGTGTAATTTAAAGTAAATAGACCCAGATTTTCGAAGGAAATGCCCAACATGACACGTAGGGGATTCGAGCCCCAGCCTATCCACCAAAGGCCATCTAGTGTAATGCGAGCCTAACGTGAGTTTGACATATGTTCTCAGGAGAACTATTTCAACTATTCTGAATAATATTTTCCGTCCCGTTTGGAATGTAGGCCTCCAGCGTAATGCTGTGAAATAACTCCGACTGTCCTAATTATCAGATACTAATAGAGTTGTTTTTCACTCACCCGCACCAGTGGTCACGCGGACAAAATATCAAGCTCATCATCCTAGGTTTTCAATGACGTGGAGGTCGGGGTTAGAATCCTGGCAGTGTGTAGGCCTATTGATGGTGTTTTTACTAAAGGGTTTATCACCCTCCCTTTACCCGGATGCTAGTATATTTCCTCTAAATGTACCTTCCTCACACTTACTCTATATTTAATTAAATGCCTACAGCCCGGACGGGTATTGATATGGAAAGCATCAGCAAATAAATTGTTACCATTAAGACCAGCCGCATTAACGACTTCAAACAGGGAGTAAGGATGAAAGTAGCTTAAGGGAAATTCACTCGCATTAGGGTGGAAAGATTATGGGAAACCCAGCCCCCAAGTATCTGACCTATATTCGATCCTCGATCTCTTCATACATTGTCAATTAATAAATATCTGAAAACCGCAATACACCTCTTCGTAGGTATTCAAAATGGATTTGGTTTGGTACTTGAGTTGTGTCTATACGCCTTACACATCCTTATTCACTAAGTCGGATCGCCCTAGGAATTACCTTTTACAAGATTTGAAAAATAAATTTACTTCAACCATCTAGTAATCTATTACAATCTAGTAATGTTATAAAATACCAGATGTAGTTGTTTGTGAGCCGAACTGACTATAAACACGCCTTATTAAGAAAACGATACAGGGCTGTTATAATTTTCCCCAGCCCAAAAAAAACCACCTGGGTTTTATTAAGCAAAAACAATTTAAAACCCAACTTACTGTATTTTGCATCTAAAGCAAAGGTCTGATTGATTTTTGAAAATGGTAAGCTCATTTATCTTTTAATAATTAAAATATAATTAATTACTTTAAGTAATTATGGAACAGGTAGATTAGAAATTGAATTAAACAAACTTCATATAAGTCTAGATTAATTTTTTTTTAAATTACACCAATTATTGTTTCCAGCCTTGTGGCCTGTGTCAATTTTTTATTCAAGCCATATATTTTCCACTACCGGATTGCTAGGCCTGTAGTAACTCAGTATACCTTATAATCTAGCTTAAGACTAGAACAGGTACAACATCCAGTCCCGGACGTTAATTTATCAATGTGAGAGGGTAAATCCACATTTCACCAATGATAAATTGTTGGCCATCTCGGGAATAGAACCCTGGACCTTTAGCTCAGTAGACAGACACCCTACCTACTGAGCTAAGGTGTAGGATAAATAGATGTTTTTGAATACTTTAAAGAAACTACACATAAGATGTAAAATTAAAATATTGTAAGTACCAGAGCGTTTACTACCATGATTAAATAAAACGTTTCCTTTTGAAGAATTTTGTTGACCATTCTCTATTATTTGTATTCCTTTAAAAAAAATCTTATTTGATATAATATTAATGATACATATTATTTTCCGTGTAAATACTGCAGCTGGCTTGCCAGTAACTTGATGCATCTATCTCTCCCTCCATTCTTCTTTCTATTTATTTTAAACAATCATTATTTTTTCCAACAGCCTGATAGCATAGTATACAGTACTGTTGCCAAGAATTACATTGTCGCATTAATGCGTTAATTATTACTCCTTTCGTTACTTTTTTTCCTTTTATCACCGCGTCTTAATATCCAGTCGGGTTGTACGCCTATGTACAGTAGCCCCACGGCTTCTTTGGTGCTGACTCACAGCTCACAGCTGACTTCTGACTGTCAACATTTAGGTATATACCTAAATTTTGACTGTCAGAAGTGACAGCTGCTAGACACGTGTTTTTGTAGATCATATGGTCCGGCGTAGAGATACATAATTTGGTCTGGTAATTTTTCAAAGTCGTCAGTCAGCACCAAAGAAGCCATGAAGCTACTGTACTAATTACTCTAACGTGTTAGGGAGGAAAAGGTTGAATTTATATAAAGTGTACCTATATTTGTATGAAAGGATAGTGGGAAATCATTTCGAAAAAAATCACCTTCAGTACACCCAACCTGGATCGAACCCCGATCTTCCCGTCATCAACAGTCTAGTCTATTATGAAAGTGACGTCGTAGACCATGCTGCCACTGTAGTAGGTCTTATTATACTGAAATAAAAATGATCCACTTGATCCCGAATAATTACTATATTTGAATGATTGGTTAAATCAGATTAGCATACATATTAAATCAAATTGAACCCAATAAAATCCAATGTAACCCAAATAGGTTGGGATATTTTAAATAGCCCAGTTTCTTTTTTCAACCCTGAAACGATTGCACTTCTTATAAGCTAGATCCCCTATTTTAAAATGTTGACAGTAAGGAGGAGGAAGAGGGGGCGGGGAGGGCAAACACACTCGAGCTGTGTCTTATCTTCATCGAAGCAATCTGGATAGGGCAGTCCCCACCATCTTTATTATCTTCCCTCTCGCTAGATAACAACTTCCACTACCCACATCAAGATCAAAGCAACGCGATTGTCCGTCAAGACTTAATAATACAATCTCGTTAAAAAGTGTTGAACCAAAATACCTGCCTCCACAAAAATCATCACCCCATAAAATTAGTCTCGAAAAATGGTTAAATTTAAAATGAATTTTTCATATTTGGGCATCCGTTTTAGATCGAAGAGGAGCACGACAGATAATAATTTTAAGATAATTATTTTCCGGATAAAAGAGTAGTTCACAAGAAAAGAATAAACGGTGTTGTGTCATTCATTACATGATCATGATGATTAATTTTTTAGCACCACGTTTTACTGCCTGTTCGGGTTATACCCTTATGTACTAATTACGCAAAGGGTTTTATGGATTATGAAGGTTAATGGAAGTGTACCCGTATTTGTGTAAAAAAAACCTCAGTACAACCAACTGAGATTCGAACCTCAATCTCCCCGTCATCGGCAGTCTAGTCTACTACGAGAATAGCGCCTTAGATCATGCGGCTATCGAAGCGGGTATGACGATTAATAAAATGTATTATACACTAACATAGTTATGGAACAAGATAAGAAATATAAATCTGAAGATCTTATAAGAGTGTTCATTATTGATTGCCAGTTTTTACTGTTAATATATTAGGCTATCTTTATATCATATATAATGTTAAATTTACACAGACGTCATAACAGATTTAATTTAAGTGACAGGGTTAAAGAATGTTGTAATACCAAATGCATCAGAACTTGTCTTGAAGCCGAACTAAAAATCAATAAATTATTATTATTATTATTATTATTATTATCACCGCGTCTTACTACCCGTTCGGGTTATACGCACTTACGCTAATGTGTAATGGTAGGGTGATTGTGATATGAAATGAAGGACCTACAGTTTAACGTGGAATCTGAACCACGGTGGAGGCCTGGCATTCCTCACATTCACAAGATGTCTTGTCAGAGGTGAAGGAAGGGTTTGGTAATCAGATAAATCTGTGCCGAGACCAAGGATTGAACCCCGGCCGCCAGCATAGAAGTCTGACACCTTACCCCTAGACCGCCATGTCACAATCAATAAATGAAGATTAAAAACACATTCAATGCCTGTGAGTGGCAATGAACTCTGACCAGCCGTATCAAAGCCGGACATATATTACGTCCTGTGCTATCATAAAACAGCTGTAGAAAATTAGAGAAAGGAATCTGATAAGTTATCACGCGTAAGATTGCCTTGACATTAAAAAAATATTGGGAATCCGAGGTGTAAAATGATGTCTGGACAAAATTAAATTCCCGCGACAGTTGGCGCGAGGACAAAGGCGTCGTCGGTCTTGTGTGGTTCACCGGTAACGGGGAGGTCGGGGTTAAAATTACAGCTGGGTGTACTGAGGATGGTGTTCTTTAAATTGAGCCCCCAGACCCGAATTTTATAAAATGAAGGTACAGTATTTAAATTCTACTTTGCCAATATATACTCCAATAGCGTAAATAAATGGATAGCCTGGACGTGGAGCACGAAATAAAAACTAAAATTTATCTTCCTTCTGAAAAGTAGGTAAAAGTATTGCATATTATAACAGTTTAAAAAGTTACTGACACTACTTTCATTATTTTCATACGTAAAGTCACGTGATATGCAACTTTTACTTTTGATAGATAGTACAAGATATAAAATAACACTATTAATATAGTAAAATGATATCAATACTTACCGTAAAGAAACACATATTATTTAAAAGGTATTTCCAACCAGGGTCCTACAATCCAATTTTCATAAAAAGGTCCTGCTATAAAACACAAACGTATTGTTTTGCTGTTAACATTGATAATACGTTACCATATTATTACTGTTATTTTATAGTTAGTGTTAACCTCCATCAAAAGTCTCAGCTGCAAATCACATGACTTAACGTATGAATACGTGAAAGTGGGTCTATTATATATAACATATCTCGCTGTCAAACAAGGCTTGAAAATTGGACTGTAGATGTTCCCTCAGCCGAGCCACCGTGGCATCCAGGGCGATCGGCTGTTCGCACAAACACCACCTGCAAACTCGGTACCCAATTCGGATGGTGACGACACCAGAACCATAAAGGGCCACTCCATTTTCTTCTTCTTCTTGAATCCGACCTCCTTGTTAATGGCAACCAAGTGCAATGCGAGTTTAACCACCTCAGACTACGCGGTCACCGGTGCATATAACAAATATTGTTCGAGAACTTCCTCACAATATCTGTACTATTGCTATCGACAACTTCTGGTTTAACAGATTCGGTGGTCGATTGATCTAAAACGTCATTTTCGCACTAGACTGGACTGCGGATAGCGGAGTCAAATTCCGGTCGGGTGTACTGAGTGTGGTTCCTCCAAAATAGTTGTTTATTCTTCCTCCACGCAAATGTGAGTAGTACACTTTCTCTAAATTCAACTCTCATTACCAACTAACTATCGTAATTAGTAAATAGGCAAACAACCCGAACGGGCAATATGACGCGGTGCTAAAATAAAACCTTTTCTGTTTGAATGATAGGGTTTGAGTCAATCTTTATTAAGTATTAATTAAATAAGACGACGTTCACCTGAATTTAACCAAGCCGGTTTACGGACCTCAAACCCTCCTCATCAGCAAACTAGTCTATTGCGATCGCGGCAACTTAGATTACGTGACCTTCAGTGCGGTTGCTATTCTAATCGATGTTTCAAACATTGACATGGTCGATGTTTCAGCAAAACGTGAAATATTTAGTACACTAAAGCTTTCCCCACTAAAATGTTTATATAAACAACTATTCCCACAAGGGGTACCGGTAACTATTTAATCGCTAAAAACAAAGAAACAAAAGCTCGTAAATGAAAGCACGTAATGTTTATTAAACACAACATAATTAATCAATATGGAAAGAAGAATGGGGGGGGGGGGATTCAAAAAAATGCTNTTTAAAACATTATCATTACATTACAACCCCGCAGCGCAGTTTGGATGGCGAAAGCGACAAGGGCGCAAGGAAACGGGTGGCTGGGAAGGGGGTGGGGGGATAATTAGACTAAATTCACGTGCAGGGGCCTCGCGTTAAAAATAATTAAGGCTCTTTTCTCTCCCCGGAGTGACGGACGATGAAGCAGTGTTGGTGTAAGGGCTGGCAGACTACCCCCTGTTGATGCATAGCTCCGCGCGATACAAGCGCCGTGCATACAAATTACATACAACCTCTCTCACCCACTACTCCTGCCACCCACCCTAAACCCCCTAAAAACCTACTCTGGGCTCAAAACACACACACACAGAGCAGTCAGTAATTGAAACGAGCTCTTAACAAATGACCCCTCGCCCTTCTTCTTTTTCCTTCAACTACTCACATCGCAAACGTGGCGGTATAGTCGCGTCGATGTGAGCAATGTCGATCTAATTGGGTATGTACGAATATCCCCCCTTTCCTTATGCCTTTTTTCCTTCCTGTATATTTTTATAGCACCGCATCTTAGTACCCGTTCGGATTATAAGCTTATGCACTAATTACGCTAGTGGTCTTAGGGATAATTGTTATATTTAGATGAAGTGTACCCGCATTTGTGTGGAGGGAGAGAAAGAGAGAGTAGAAAACAATTTTGGAAAAAACCTTCGGTACACCCGACCGAGATTTGAGCCTCGATCTGCCAGTCAGCGGCAGTCTAGTCTAATAATAAAGTAGCGACTTAGTCCATGCAGCCACCGAAGCGGGTGTGTGTTGAAATTAAATTTCATTTTTATCCAGACAAGGCTGGGAAAAATATATTTGTCTTATTTAACTAATTTACAATACAATAATTTATTATTTTTTTGCACCACGTCTTACCACTCATCCGGTTTATAAACTTATCTGCATTAATAGGATAGGGATAAGGACGATATAGTTTTAGAGGGAATGAACCCATATCCAAGTAGATATAGGGAAAAATTATTTTGGGGAAAAACTCGGCACACGCAGCCAGAAATCAAGTCCACTCCTCCACGTTACCTGTAACCAGAATAGACTATTTTGACGTTTAGTCCGTGTGCCCACCGACGCGGATCATTAAAATTAATTTTTCCTGCGGATTATGTATCGTTTACAAATATTCATTAAAAATTGCATTTGAAAATAAGATTCGAACCAGATATCTTTGGCTTGGACCAGCAATCCTTTCACCAGGATCGGTCAGTGCCCAGGTTTATTTATCACTCATTATTTTAAGACAAGAGTATATCGAGCACGTGTGAGAAGTCAGATACTTACAACTATCAGAAATACAGCCACAATATTATGTCTTGGTCGGCTTTTGGCGCACGGGACGAACCTGGCTAACTCAGTAGTAGAGCAATGGCGTGCTAAGGCGAAGGCTCTTGAATCGAATTGTGTAAGGGTTTATTTTTAACCTATATTTATTAAAACTTTTAATTGAGTGAGAGTATAGAAATCATAGCGTGTTTTTAAATAGCATAACTATTCAATCCCTTGAAACGAGCTCTTTACAAAAACAATCGCTTATAACAAATTAACTGTAATAATTTTAACTATATTTAGATACACCAAAACTTTTTTTTGCTACTACCATAAATATTTAGAATATAATGGCATTATTATTATTATTATTATTATTAAGTGTTATTTCTCACGATAGGTCCATTCCTTTTGTCAGTGAACTTAGATCGTCATTGCGCCGTCTGTCCTTTGCCTCCTCCTTCAGCTCCCAGAATGTTATTATTTCCTTCAAGTCATCCAATATTTGAATCGTCCTCCTTTCTAAGCTTCTCTTTCCCTCAACCTTTCCTTCTATGACGGCGTGCAGTGCATAAGACAGTTATTTCTAAGGGTGTGTCCGATCCTGTTTGTTTTGCACCAAACACACATCAAACATGGATCTCTTCTAGCCCACTCTTCTTAGGACTTCTTAATTTGTCACCCTGTTTGTCCACCTGATCTTCTCAAGTCTTCTACAGCCCACATTTCAAAATTCTCCAAGTATTTATTTACCATCTTTCTGAGAGGCCAAGTCCCTGCGCGATGCTACAATTGTTGCATTGCATCAGTTTCTTCCTCTATTCCAAACTCAACTTGCCGTTCAAAAGTAACCTCTTCTTGTTGAAAGCATCCTTGACCATGGAAATCCTCAACCTAATTTCCTTGGTTAAGGAGCAATTCTTTGTCAGCGGCTTTTAATTTTTTGAAATCATCACTTTTGATCTATCAATGTTGATCTCTATGCAATATCTTCTCCCTATCTTCACCAGCCGGTCAATCATTTCCTGCCACCATACAATAAGTTAATTAGTTGTTTTGTAAGTTTACAAGAATTTAGCATCCTATTTATATGTATACAAGAAATAGTTAAGATTTTATTTTAAAACGTTATTGAAAAATGGCGTGAACAAAGTCAGTTGCGTGCCCTCACAAATGAAAGCCAGGTGGAACTATCGATCAAGTCAAATTTTTAATATGTTTGAAAGAGATAAACGCAACTACAATAGCCCCATGGCTTATTTGATGAGGACTGACAGCTCACAGCTGACTTCTGACAGTCGATATTTAGGTATATACCTAAATTTTGACTGTCAGAAGTGAAAGCTGCTAAACACATGTTTTTGCAAATCACATGGTTCGGCGTAGGGATACATAATTTGGTCTGGTAACGTTTCAAAGCCGTCAACTGTGAGCTGTCAGTCAGCAC
Source organism: Timema californicum (assembly GCA_902141385.1). Taxonomy (NCBI): domain Eukaryota; kingdom Metazoa; phylum Arthropoda; class Insecta; order Phasmatodea; family Timematidae; genus Timema; species Timema californicum. The sequence goes on from CABFOW010003356.1 coordinate 49,493, forward strand.
CAAAGAAGCCATGGGGCTACTGTAGAAGCAAATAGAGGCTCCAACAAAAACCGTTCTACTTAGAGCACCGAACGTGAACCTTGTGAACCCACTGATTATATCAGCCAGCACACTAAATATAAACTAAATTTACTCAAGAATACGCACATCAAGCAACCAGTCTTCCAGACATTAAACCATCAACGTGAAAATAAAAAGAGGTATTTCAGATCCAGTCTTGGGTTGACTACCCGTTTGAGGTTAACGCGTATATATCGCGTTTATAGTGAGACGCAGTTTAAAAACTCGTGTGTGTATGAATATAATATGAATGCGTTAAAATCGAACGGGTAGTCAACCCAAGCCAATATTTGAAGCATGTTTTAGATGTTAGGTGATAAAGTCTCGATGACTGCTTAGACGTGAAGGCTTGTAGCGCAAAAACATACACATCAAAACATACAATTAGCCACGTCAAGTGTTAAAGCTATCTCAATGCTCGTATGGGTGCTCAGAAACTTTTAGTAATCTAAAGGACAGGATAAAGGAGGGGAATTTTAACTAAATAGATTAGGATAGATGTGTTAGGACATTTTATGGAAAACACTGTAGTCGGTGTGTGTATGTATATGTATGTGTGTATGTATATATATATATATATATAAATATATATATAACGTTGATAAGGTAGGGATGAGGAAGGCCAAATTTTTAGGAAATAGATATGCATGGATAAAGGACAAAAAAAAGTTATAAATCACACACGGAAAACCACTTTGAGTGTACTCAGCCGTGATTAAAGAGTTATGTAATCTCTGTATTAACTGGGACGGAGGAGTAGGGGTTTGAATTCCGATCGGTAGACGGTATTATTTCGGTAGGAAGAAACAAACATATTTTTCCCGATAAATAATAATAATAAAACTTTATTATATTCTTGATATTATTTCGTAGGTATTGACATTATCCATCAAAAACTCCAGTTGCATATCCCATGACTTGAAGTAAAGTAAAGTAGATCTGGTAACATTTACGGCATCTTCAGACTTAAAAGCGCCAATTTTGGTGACCGCCAACAGCAGCGATGACAAATAGTCAGAACGGAGGCAACGCCACTTTTCTGTGGCTGTGTTTGAAATCCCCAATTTATCTCCAGTATTTGCAAACGGAAGCGCTTCCCAGAAGGTACTATTCTAGCTGTCAGATATGGCTGAATTTGACTGTAGCTGGGTGTTTATCTCTTTCTAATCGGTTTATCACTGTTCTTCCTCTAGATTCTACCTTCCTCATCCCTCACTTATTAGTGGAAATATGCCTATAGCCAGGACGAGTAGTAAGTGAAAAAATAAAGGGTTTAGTATCAGGCGCTAATAAACCTTTAGCAGGATATATATTTTATTATTATTATTATTATTATTATTATTATTATTATTATTATACAAGAGCACGTAATAACCATGTAATAAAATCATCTCGAACCCGGCAGACCAAAAGCAGACCAAAATACAAGATGCGAATTATTTCCAGACATACTTACAGTATTAGGATCCGTGCGAGTGAGAAAATAACGACGCGACTATCCTTCAACGCAAAAAAAAAAAAAAGTTTTAAACGGAGCTGAAGATAAATCGCGCATTGCTAGAAATTAAAAGCAAGCCTGGGAGAGACATATTACGCTCAAGTTGGAAAAAAAAAATCAACGAACTAATGAAAAGAAGCTGCAGACGCGATACTTTTGTTTCGTCCAGAGTTTGTTTATTCAGTTAAAGTCCGACGTAATCGCGACTACCGTTATTAAAGGTACAAAAATATATATTTAGGAAAGGTAAGGAAAGGTAAACAAAAGGGAGGGGGGAAACAGAGATACCACAAGGGGAAATATATCACGCTCGTATAAACTCTACCTGCGGGAATTTTTTACGACTTACTTGGATATTTTAGAAAGTCTTTCTTAATACAATCTCACCCCAAAGATAAAAATAAATTTCTAGAATATTAAAAAAAAACAGAAGTGTGTATGCTAATTAAGATCTAGATTCAAATATGAACACAGACGAGCCCGGTAAACAAAGTCGCACGGGTGGTTATTAGAGTAAAGGCATCAGTCTCGTCTTGTATGGTTTAGTTTACCAGAGGCGGGGAAATCAAGGTTCGAATTTCGGCCACTTGTACTGGAGATATTTTGACATTGTCTTATTACTATTGTTATTATTATCGTTTAATAATAACATACCCACTCAAAAGCAGTCCCTACCACCAGTAACAAAAAATATGAAAGCGCCATAAAGCATCCCCGATGCATGAGTTTGTAGAGAAATAGTCCCAAAATTATAAAAATAAACTTGGGGAAATAAAGCAGATGGCAAAGTATGTGGCAAGGAACAGAAAATGTAGAAGTGAGGCGAAATAGAACTCAACTCGTGATCAACTGTAAAATTCACCCTCCTCCAGTTAGATTAATCTACAAACCCTAAAGTCCACACATGTGGTAGCATCGTATAAGTCATCAATCTCAATTAAAGACGGGATCGATGGTAAAGTGGAAATTAAGTTTTTAGTCTCGGTCGGGTGCACCGGTGTACACATGTGATTTAGCACTTTGATCTTCCCATACCCTCATACACTAATGCAGGTACACTTTTTTTAAATGCCATCCTAAACTTCACTCCTTACAATTAGTTCGTTAATTACTTTGGTGCTAAACGTAACAATTAAAAAGTTAACACTAAAAAGTATAAATTACAAGCCCAAGTCTCTTCAGGGCCAAGCTTCCCCTAGCAAGTCAGACGTGACGTGTTGCCCTCCAAAGAAGTTTTCCCTTTGCCCTCTAACACGCGCCACCCCTTCTTGTCTTGAAATCACCCCGTCAAGGGAGTAGCGCCGGCCCAGACCCATCGGAAGCAACAGCGGACTAGTGACAGAAAACTAAAGTAACTGGATCCTGAATCCCCGCGTGACCGATTGGAGTGACATGCCGTTCTACAGACCGTCGTGAACACGTCGGACTGCGTCTGCGTCGACTACATAAAGATAATAATTAGCACCACGTCTTACTACCCGTTTGGGTTATACGCTTAAGTACTAATTATTACTATTATTATTGTTTTAAGGCCCATCGACACATTGAGGTCATTAGGGCAAGTACTAATTACACTAATGTGTTAGGAATTGGGAAGGTTGAATTTAGAGGAAGCGAACCATTATTTACGTGGAGGAAGTGTGGATAACCATTTAGGGGTGCGGGGGGGAATTCACCCGAGCGAGATTCGAACCTCGATCTCCCCATTCTCGGCAGTATAGCTCAACACGAAACTAGCGCGTTAGCTAACTAAGCCATCGAGGCGGGTCGCGTCGACTAAACAGGAACGTTGAATTTCTATGCCACAAGCCCGATTTAATATGCCATTTTGTTTACGCCCCTAGCTTGAATTTAAGCCGTTGTAAAAGGGCGACGCTATTAGAGTCCTGTCCTTTTTTTCGCTTGAAAATAATCAAAATCACTCCAAACTTAATGTGCCATTGCTCTTATCAACCGTTGAAAATAAATGTTCAGAACGTTCTTCATATGTCATTGGAAAAGTCTGTGTTTGAAATGGCATCTGATAACGAATCGTGTGGGGAACAGAGTTTTAAATTAATTCCCAGTGGCTAAAGAAGCAACAGAGAATATTCACAAACGTTTAATGCATATCTTTCGTTCTAGGACGATGGGCGAGACGTTAAAAAGAGGGAATGTGGATCTCGATGATGGGCTATACTGCAATCATCTTCTAACATTAGCATTGCTAGCTAGTGTTATATTATTACTACCCACCCCAAATAAGCAATACATATAGACATCCTGTAATATCAAAGTTCCTATTTTTGTTACATTAAATTCCTTATAGTTTCCGCCGACCCTCTTCCCGGCTATTGTGGCCTCTAGCGGTTAGAAGTGGAGGTGGTGAACGGTACGTTACCACCTCGGCCTTTACACCCAATAACATGCAACCTGCTCATTAAATCATTCCGCGGGTTCAGCGTTTCACATACACTAATTGTGAGTGCTACTCAGAATCAGCGGAGGAAATATGAACACACAATTTACCAATCGAGGCATTTAAGGTAGGACGGAAGGAGATGTGAAGAAAGCCAGTGTTGTTGCTGTTTTTATATCAAAACGTTATTAAGGTTAAAATACATCAAATATTTCCCAAGTAGAAACATACAGTTCAATTTTATTCAAATGGGGACCTCAACATTTCTTGAATATCTGTCAAGGGTGTTCTGGAACTTAATGACAACTTTTTATCTTCATTTAAAGCCTTACCTAATGCCGCTATGCTCATTAGAGATATTCAACAACTGTTGATATCATCATGTGAAGAAAATTAAACTCTGTTTGTATAGAAGCAAAATTTGATTTAATTTGACAAAAAAAAAGTGTTTCTATAAAAACTGCAAAAACACTGGCCTTTTCTCACGTCTCCCTCTATACCTCCTTAAACTTATAAGGTATGAACAAACAGGAGAATAGACAAGGTTACATAATGAAGAACTTCATGGTTTGTATGCAACCCCAAACATATTTAGGATAATCCAGGCGCGGTGCCTGTGGTGGGGTGGTCATGTGACATATGTGAGAGATGCCAGGCGTGTAGACAAAATGTTAGTTGGAAAAGCTGAAAAATAAGGCTTCTTGGCAGGTCCATGATGTGGTTGGCTGGATAATGTGATGATGGATTTGATGGAGGTTGGATGTTTGGTTAGGGATTGGAGAAAGGTATCTCAAGATAGGGTTTAATGGCAAGCTTACGTTCTGGCTGTCATAAACTTGAGAGTTCGGGAGTGGGGATGCAGGAAACGCGAGAAAAGGCCAGTGTTTGTGCAGTTTTCATAGCAAAGCATTTTTTTGGTCAAAATAAATCAGATATTGCTTCTATACAAACAGAGTTTAATTTTATTTGCATGGTGATATCAACAGATATTATTATTATTATTATTATTATTATTATTATTATTATTAGCACCGCGTCTTACTACTTGTTCGGGCTATACGCACTTACGATAATGTGTAATGGTAGGGTGATTGTGAGATGAAATGGAGGACCTACAGTTTAACGTGGATGGAATCCGAACCACGGTGGAGGCCTGGCATTTCCCACATTCACAATATGTATTGTCAGAGGTGAAGGAAGGGTTTGGTAATTAGATAAATCTGTGCCGGGACCGAGGATTGAGCCCCGTACCCCAACACAGAAATCCTACACCTTACCACTAGACCACCAGGTCACCTTATCAACAGTTGTTGAATATTTGTTTTGAGCATAGTGGCAATATCTAGAAACCTTTTTAAATGAATAGAAAAAGTTTTCATAAAATTCCAGGACACCCTCGACAGATATTTAACAACTGTTGAGACCACTATGTGATTAAAACTAGGCTCTATGTTTGCATAGAAGCAATAAGTGATTTACTGGTGCCAAAAAGTACTTTGCTATAAAAACTGCAGAAACACTTAACATTGCTTGTGTTCCCTATATTCTCCCCTTAAGACCAGAAAGTTAGTTAATTTGTTAGTATAACTTGAATAGATAATAAGTAAGAGAGAACAGAGAACAAATGTTTCAAGATGACGAAAAGGTGTAAAAAAAATACAAAGCCCCCGTGGGGAAAAAGTTTACAATTTGACTATCTTTGATCATTTTTGGCTACAAAAGATTTCTGGGGCAGATCTTGTTAAGTGACTCAGTACAAAGGTTTTTTTTTTTAGCACCGCGTCTTATTACCCGTACAGGTTATACGCGTATGTACCAACTATGAAAATTGTTCTAGAGCTTAGGAAGGTTATATTTAGGGGAGGTGTACCCGTATTTTCGTGAAAGGACAGTAAAAACCATTTTGGAAGAATCAACCTCAGTACACCCGACCGAGATTTGAACCTCGAGCTTCCCGTCATCGGCAGTCTAGTCTACTGCGAGAGTGACGTCTTAGACCACGCGACCACTGAAGTTGGCCATGGTTCATGAGTACCTGACAATATTCCACCTATATTTCTGACAAAAAATAAACAGATTACATGAAAGACTGAAAATCGAAAACTTTAGTTCAAATAGTCCTTAAAGCAAACGTAGGCACATAGTGAAGTTAAAGTCATTTTACCATACTAAGAACCTTTTAGAAGATAAAAAAAATGTACTCACTATATTTACCTTACTGTCTAAAATGATACTATCTGCCTGAAATGGCAGCTGCATAGCACATGTTCTAGCATATCATTAAGTCTACATTATAAAGTATATTAAGTAGATTTTTAAACGGTCAGATATTTTTCATGAAACGATCGGACTATATGTTACAATCTATTAAACTAGCTACGATCGGACTATATGTTACAATCAATGAGACTAGTTATGATCGGACTATATGTTACAATCAATGAAACTAGCTACGATCGGACTAAATGTTACAAACAATGAGACTAGTTACGATCGGACTATATGTTACAATCAATGAGACTAGTTACGATCGGACTATATGTTACAATCAATGAGACTAGTTACGATCGGACTATATGTTACAATCAATGAGACTAGTTACGATCGGACTATATGTTACAATCAATGAGACTAGCTACGATCGGACTATATGTTACAATCAATGAGACTAGTTACGATCGGACTATATGTTACAATCAATGAGACTAGATTACGATCGGACTATATGTTACAATCTATGAGACTAGTTAATTCGATTACCGATTATCAGTTTTATATTCGAAAGTTATTTAACAACAATGAACATGACCCACATCAATGGGCACATGGACCAAACGTAAATATCATTTAGTATGATTTGTCGGTAAAAGAAAGGTAGGGATTCAAATCCCGGCTCAATGTATTGAGTGTTTTTCCTTAAAGGTTTTCCCATTCACCCCCCACGCAAATTATAACGCCATCATTCCTACCCCCACATCAATGGCCGAATGGTCTAAGGCATCACTCTCGTGTTAGACTAGCCTGCTAAAGGCGAGGAGATCGGGGTTCGAATTCCAATCGGGTCTACTGGGTGTTATTTTTCCTAGATGGTTTCTCATTCTCCTTCCAAATAGAGTAATTATAATATATGCATATATAACCAGAACGGTAAGACACAGTGAAAACTAGTAATAAAAATAAATAATCCCGACTATATTAGTATAAATATTCGACTCGTTCATAAGAGAGCTAAAGTCTGGATTAATTTAAAGAAAAGAATGGACCTGTAGTCGGCCATACTACGAACCCAAGTACAGATATGCCAAAGAAGCTTGACATTTTCTTCCTAGTAGAGCGATCGATAGGTGTGTTATTGTGGTCGGTACATGGATTGTGTACAGTAGCTAAATAATACCCAGGTACATGGATTGTGTACAGTAGCTAAATAATACCCAGAAGTCCAAGGTGTAACCATGGTTAAGTTGCATTAAGGGTGATTTTTCCATCCTTTCTTTTGATCAAATTACAGAATTCTTTCTGTCTCATCTATAACTAAAAGTCAAGCAAAACAAATATGTAGCCGGAAAAGGGGGCATTCTATAGATATCGTTGTGGCCAAACAACTTTAAGGTGGTAAACACTTGACACGAACATGCTTGATTGAGGTAATGTTTCCTAGATAGATAGTAGCTACCCAAGTACATTCGACTTGATCGGAAGGACTAAAAGAAAGAAAAAGGAAGGTTAAAGGGAAAAGGAAAAAGAGGATCATTTGATTAAGTTGATTGAAGGAATTTAGAGTGTATGTGCGAGTCCAACACGCCGCGCCCAACTTTTAAAGCGTCCGCGCAAGCTGATACAATATTAAAACAACCCAGAGGTGACCTCCCACCACTGCTCGCCCATCCTCATGAATACTTGATCACCGGGACGTAGGAGAGGCGGAGGGACGAGGATAGGAGACGGGTGTTTGCCTGCCCCCGGATCGAGACCAGGACATCGCCGAACCTTTAACGGTATCGGGGTTGCCGCAGACTTTCGGTCCCCTCCACGATCCCACTTCTATCTAACCCCCTCATAGCACTTCTCTAACCGCGACCTTCCTCTCTACGACTTTTACGTCTTACCGTTTCCTCCCACTTTATCGTCAAAGCTCTTCCTCTTTTTTTTAACCTTCTCTGTAAAGAAGTTGTGGGTGTTTTATTTTTTCCTTTACTTTCCTCCCCGTTTGACTGGAAAGTTCTTATCGCGCTTAAAATAGAAGTTTTCTTCTCTTCCCCCTTAAGTCCTCTTCGCTTCAAATCAGACGCTACTCAGAGGACGTCTTTGCCAGCCTCTTGTGTAGAGATCACACACATTATACTCACCTCTCCAAGTGAGTTAAAAACAACCAGTCAAAGTTAACTCACTCAAGAGCGCTTTCCTACGAGTCTAGCAAGAGAACGGGTTCAAATATGAGCCACCTAATCTTGAGGGATAATTCTTTCTTCTGCGTTTTTGACAATTATCTCTCCAACGCAATTATAAATATCTAAGGATATATGCCACTAGACATCGAATTAAAAAAAGAAATTTTATTCTGTTTTTTTTATCGTTAATCAGCAAAAAAAACTATAAAATTGGCTCTAAGCAACTAGTAGAACCCTAAATAATCAGCATTTTATGAGTCCTACATTATTTCAAAATACGTTTGAAAAGCTAACTTAAAACAAAATTAAATTTTTCAAAACTCCAGTCTATTATTAATTATATATGCACGAAAATAATCATTATCTCAGGCAATATAAGTAGGATCACATACTTTTGAGTTTAACATAATGAGCTCTGGTGGCAGAATGGCAGGTAAGGAATCCTCAGCACTGATGTAGAATAGAATAATGTACTAACTACCAAGTCTAGTGAGTCATAGAGAAATAAAGATGGGTTGAGTGTATTGGATCAATTTTAATTCCAGGATTACAACATGATATTCAAAAGGTGTGCCCCTACACACATTAAAAGTTCCCCTAAATTATCAAATTGGAAAAAAGTACAGAAATAATAGTGCCGATACAATGTATCTCCCCCACCTGAATTTAATTTCTGAACGCACCACGTGTTTAGAGTTCACACGATACATCTTTTTGTATTACTTTACTAGACGAGAATGAGCGACGTCACAGATTTCTTGTTTAGCACCGCGTCTTACTACCTGTTCAGGTTATACACATATGTACTAGTTACGCTAATGCGTTAAGGATCATTGAGGTAGCATTTAAGGGAAGTGGATCCACATTTGCGTAGAGGGAAAATGTAAAAGATTTTAAGGAAAACCCCCTCAGTACACCCGAACAGGATTCGAACCCCGATCTCCCTGTCATCAGTAGTATAGTCTATTGCGATAGTGATGCCTTAGATCATGCGGCCACCGATGCAGGTGTCACAGATTCGCTCGCGACCAAGTGAGTTAGGTTTCTCCAAGTAAATGCTGGTTGTCCTCGGAGTGCGATATGAACGAGAAGCTGTGCGTACTCACCCCTGAGCGCCTTCATGTGCGCCACGGCCATGCGCAGGATGGTTAGCTTGTCCGGCTTGCGGGCCAGCGCGTTGCACGTCGGCACCATGTCGGACAGCTCGGTGATGTACGCCGTCATCTTGTTGCGCCGCCTGCGTTCGATTTCGCAGTGGTTCTCCCTACAGTGAGAGGGAAAAACAAGCAACCAGGTCAACACAACAACTCACATACATACACGGGAGTTTTAGGTTAAGGGCAATGGTGGCCCCCTGCCAACCACCGATGGAAAATATTACAAAGTATATTCACAACAAACAGTGAACATTTGTATAACCACCAAATTTCACAAGAATATATTAAATGAGCTCAATTTCTGTACACTTTTGATAGCTGTTAAGGTCTAAACGTGTCAGTTGGCCTACGTTTCTCCTTAATACAAACATTTGAAAAAAAAATCAATCTTACCCTTAACAAACCGTATGTTTTCTCTATATATTTGCATCAGTGGACATGTGGATAAAGTAATCAATCTCGTCTATCATAGTTTGCCAATTATGGAAAGTCCGGAGTTCGAATGCCAGCTCAGTGTACCGGTGTAGTTTCACACTCTCACTCAACATGAATGTGTAGTAAAATTCCTCTAAATTATACCTTTTCATCCCTACCTTATTTGTTTTAAAATGCATATGCCGCTTAAGGGTGATAAGATGCGGAACTCAAAACACATTATAGCGGATGGTGTATATACTTCACAATCTTACATAGTATTGGGTGCCATGGCAGCAAACTTTCAAATATTAATGTTCATTTTTTTT
>CABFOW010003356.1:59878-76043 GCA_902141385.1 Timema californicum
GAAAGGGGGGGGGGGTTGTCCTTAATGGTTTTCCACTCTACTTCCACGCAAATGCGGGTTCACTTCCTTTAAAATTCAACCTTCCTAATTCCTCATCCATTAGCGTAATTAGTACTTGAGCGTATAATCCGAACGGGTAGTAAGACGCGGTGCTAAAAAAAAGTTTTTGTTTTTTATAAACTCCGCGTCTTACTACAGGTCCGGGATATCCACATAATTATGAACATTTATGACAACAAGATGCAAAGAAGGTAGGATTTTAAGATTGAGGAACCACACATAAAAAGTATTTTCAGTACACACAACCAAATCCCAATCTTCCAATCGCTCGCAAATCAGACGAGACGATACCAGCGCGTTTATTTCAAGGACTTTCGCCAATGACAGCCAATCAGTGCCAAACATGTTAAACATCAACAACAAAATCACCCACCTCAGTGGCGTAGTTGACTAACGCACTAGTCGTGTTGAGCTCGACTGCTGAGGACGGGAAGAACGAGGTTCGAATCTCGGTCGGGTGAACTGGGGTGGTTTTTCCTACGTGGTTTTCCACTCTCCCTCCACGCAAATGTGGGTTCACTTCCTTTAATTCAACCTTCCCAATTCCTAATTCATTAGCGTAATTAGTACTTAAAGCGTGTAACCCGAACGGGTAGTAAGACGCAGTGCTAAATAATAACAACAAAATGAAATCACTAATAACAATAAAGAACACTGTCGCTTTTTTTTAGACGTATAAGTTTACTAATCTGCTTAAAATATAAAAGTCTCTGAAATTCTTTGCTAAATAACGGCTACCGTGAGCTTATTTAAAGAAACAAACTAAAAGGTAAAATTATAAGAATGTTTATTGTGTTTAACGAATATGTTGATACTATTTTCTTTTAATCCTAAGTATTATACTTTCTCGCTGGTTGGTACAAAATTAAGTGATTAATGATGGGGGGAGGGTGGGGGAGGTGAGGTAGGTGGTGAACAAATTTGAAATCTCTTAGGGTTTATAAGGATATTAAGTAATTTACAGATAAAGAGTTATAATATGTATTTAAGTATTTAAGATGGCCTACCCACAGTCTAATTTTTATAGGAAATGTTACTAAACCTACGTTCACGCAAGGAATATTTATTCGTCAAGTCACGTGATCTGCGGCTGTCACGTTTGGTAAATAGTATCAATGCCTGTAAAAATAACACTAATCATAAAGTAAAATGTAAACAATTTTGTCCACAAAAAATGTGTTTGTATTTTCTAGAAGGTTCTTTGTTTTAAATTTGAATTGTAGTTCCAAGATAATCTCTACTTTATTAATAAAGGACGACTCGATTTTAAATTATCAGAGAGTAATCCTGTAGCCTATCAAACCTGTAATTCTAAGTCGTTCTAAGATTACCAGATTATAAACTGGATATTCAATGCGAATTACCATATTTAAATCAGCTATCCAAGAAATCGGGTAGACCTACCCAGTTCCAAGATTATTTGGTTAAAATATTGCCTATATAAATTGGATATATGATTCCAATATATCTCATAAGATCAGATACCTGGTTTAACTACTCCATGGGTGTCAAACAGTTACCCAAATCCTAATAGCCTAAAGTGAATTGGTTGCCCAATAATAAAAATTACAGGATGAGAATCGGTTTGATTAACCCAGGGAACTTGAGAGTTTACAGAAGACAATGGAAGGCAGAAGAAATGGGACGTAATAGTTAGGTTTTATAGTTCTTTGCCTTGGCAAAGTGCGTTTTAAGTTAAAACATTAAGGTAAAATGCGTTTTATAATTATTATTATTAGCACCGCGTCTTACTACCCGTTCGGGTTATACGCACTTACGCTAACGTGTAATGGTAGGGTGATTGTGAGATGAAATGGAGGACCTACAGTTTAACGTGGAATCCGAACCACGGTGGAGGCCTGGCATTCCCCACATTCACAAGATGTCTTGTCAGAGGTGAAGGAAGGGTTTGGTAATCAGATAAATCTGTGCCGGGACCGAGGATTGAACCCCGGCCACCAGCACAGAAGTCTGACACCTTAGCCCTAGACCACCAGGTCACCAAAATGCGTTTTAAAATAGAGTGTCAGGCAAAGTGTGTTTCAAAAGGGTGTCGAGAGAAAATAAGGTAAAGCGAACTAAAAAAAAAAAATGTTCAAAAGCAAAGTGAATATTTAAGAAAGATGTTGCGGAAAACTGAATTTTAAAAAGGTTATGAAAGAAATTTTTTGTAGGTTTTAAAAATAGTTTATAAGAAAGGTTTATTTTAAAACTGAGTAAATTGGGATTTCTTATAAGGTGCACAAGAACTGTGGAGTTTTAAAACATTGTGTGAATAAAGCAGATTTAAAACAAGCTGTTAGGGCAGATTACACAGAATGTCCAAACAAATGGGTTTTAATAACAGGCCATCCAGGAATTGTGGGTTTTAAATAAGGTATCCAGAAAAGTGTTTTGGAATTGAGTATCAACTATAGAGTTAAGATGGGTTTTAAAGCTTCTCTGACTTTTCTAGGTTGATACAAGCAGCAACATCAACCGGTATCTCTTGCTTAATTTTAAACACTTTGTACAGATGTGTTTGTAGATTAAAAAACACAAAAATCATTTATTGAAAAATTAAACTTTTTTATCATTTCATTGAAAAAACATATTGACAAATTAAATATATAAATACTAATGTTTGTCAAGCCTTTTATTAAGTGTATAAAGAAAACTTGTGTCATTTCACGAAATTATCTAGCTTGTTTGTTTCGCACTGATGTATTTTTATTCTTAGTGATTTATAAAACGGAAAACGGAAACAATTGAATTGCAGGTGACAATCAAGCAAAACATTTCCTGTGAAGACCTTGGTGGTAGTAAAGAGTATAAAGGAGTGATAATTAATATCAGGTGCTTATTAATCGCTTATGAAATACCTTGGTTCGAAACTAGGTTGAGAAAATGTATTATTTACGATGTAAGGACATATTGGTGTAAAAGTGACGCGGTGTACTATATATGTGTGGTCTCAGATGTAGTAGTCCTACTAGTGTAAAAGTGATGCGGTGTACTATATATGTGTGGTCTCAGATGTAGTAGTCCCACTGGTGTAAAAGTGATGCGGTAGGCCTATAATATATGTGTGGTCTCAGATGTAGTAGTCCCACTGGTGTAAAAGTGATGCGGTAGGCCTATAATATATATGTGTGGTCTCAGATGTAGTAGTCCCACTAAGTGTAAAAGTGATGCAGTAGGCCTATAATATATATGTGTGGTCTCAGATGCTAGTAGCCCCACTGGTGTAAAAGTGACGCGGTGTACTATCAACCAAGCTCCTGTACCACAGACGCGCGCTCACTGAGGATTAGTTAAAACCAAATGTATGAGGTGAAAACATTTAATTTAGTTCTAAAAATAATAATTCAGAGTTAGCTGCTGTTTACTACCCGTTCGGATTATACGCTAAAAATTATATTAAGTACGCCGGAAACGTCGGCTCAAACGGTAGCGCGTCCATCAAGCGTAAGGTACTAAGTTATATTTCCGATACTGCCGAAAAATGTATAAATGATCAAAAGGAAGGACTTCTTTCCCAATAAAATTACGACCGAAGAACTGGGTGACACATCAGTTATAGAATTAAGTTAATTCGTAGGTCGTGTGCTGATGTGAGTTGCTTCAGAAAATGCTAGTTGAATACAGTTAGTCAGAAAGGTTCATTCTAATATGTGATATCACAAATTCGTAGAGTAGCCACATATGTACCTAGGCCTGTATAAAAATAACTCAACAATTTTTCCAGGTTTGTTCAGGATTAATAAAAATGTCCAAATTAAGTTTAGAGTTGACAGTTGAATTTTTTTTAAATGTGTAGGTCTCTATATTGTTATTTATAAAGTAAAATAAGTAAAAAGTAACCTTATGTACAGAAATTAGAAATTAATTTTGAATGGAATATACTCCTTCGAATCAAACAATTTTGACATTGAGCAATTTCCATATTCCTCCAATTGTGTGTGCCCCCTATAAAATTAGAGTAAATTAAAAGTGATAATAAGAGTAATCTATTTACTAGTGCACAGTTGTTTCAACGCGAGTGTGTATATATTAATTATATTCATCTAAGTACGTGCAAAATAAATCCAACTTTATTAACACTAACTCAACTTCGGAAGGCGTTTCCACAAATTAAAATGTATTATTAATTTATTCCGGACTATATTCGTGTATTTTGAGAATCGAGTAGCCATTTGTGTCATAATTTTTATGTTAGAACCGCCATTTTCAAATAAGAGCAGCCAACGTCAAATTTGATATTATAACCTTCAATACTTCAATATTTATTGACAAAGAGTGGAATAGTATTATATTTTAAAGGTTATAAGAGACTATGGTTTAAATTTAAATAAAAAACATAAAGAGTTTTTTTATAACTATTTATTCTTGATAAAATCTAATCACTTTAAAGACTGAGATTATGTATGTTGCCGTTATTTTATGATCAATCATATCTTGTACGATCGCCTCTGTGGTCTAGTGGTCGGAGTTCCTGGCTACAAATCCAAGTGACTCGGGTTCGATCCCTGGAGCTTCTAAAAATTGTATGTGAATCTGTGGGTCTGGAACGAGGTCAAACTCAAAGTCGTAAGGATAAATGAAGAGCTACTTGAATGAAGAAGTAGCAGCTCCAGTATATAAAACTGAGACTAACAGCCGGATTGCTTGTTGTGTTGACCACATGACACTCTACCCGCAAATCTAAACGCTAACCATGGCGGCCGCTCGGTCAGTATTGCTGGCTTGCGGGCTCATACCATGGAGTTATAATAAATATAACAGTGATTTGAGTCACCAGTTTTTAAAATCAGTTTTTAACTCAGTTTTAATCAAATTAGTTGTGAAAATAAAGCTACACTGTTGAAGTACGCCTTTAAGCAACATGGGTCGTAACACTCCACTTGATTATCATCTGATCATCCGAAATATGAATAGCGGCGATTTTACCTTGGTTTACCTCAAATATTCAATTAAAAATAAAACAGTTAATTTTACTTCAAAATTTAATTGTGGGTTTCTTTTAAAAATAGATAGGGGTTGTGCGCCAAACCAGATGAGTTTAATATTAATCATCCATTTGGACCAATAAAAATCAATGTTGGGTCAAGAACGTTATCATCATCGTCGTCGTCCTTATTGTTCGAAGCTGTATTTCCGACTGATTGTTTGAATATCCTTTGCTCATATTTATAGCAAATAGGATTTAAGATTTGGTGGTGATAAGTTGTAACTCACCCTCTTTACCATTACAAGCCATTATAACAAGATAACGAAGCGAGTAAATTGACTACTAAGGTGGTTAAAGTTGTAAAACAGTTTGCGGTTGTCAAAGGAAGTGCACCTGTGGTTTTATCATAGCTGACTGGCCTTTCACACCTTAATAGATAAGTGACAGCTGAGCTTATTACAGAATAACCATATATAATAATTTAAAAAAAGCTGTGTAAAAATATTGAAAAATTGATATGAAAACCCTTACTCGTCCACGGCCCCTTTTATTAGACCTTCGGGCAGCCACAACCAAGACGGATTATTTGATCTGCCAGTCAAGAGGTTCGAAGAAGAGTTGTGGAAGTTCAATGCTCCGCTAAAAACCACACGTATCTCGGCCTGTCTCACTAAGCACTAGACGTCTTATGCTGCTGCATGAATGTATCGAGATGTTCTTAAAACATTTTGAGAAAAACGAAAACAATGCTAAGAAATATCTTAAGATACAGCCATATGTCTTGCAGAAGCTCACTCAAGGTCAATTTACTAGGTATCAATACCTTAAGATTGTGATATGCTAATTGAAGTTGAAAATATGGTGATTATAGATTAGTACAGGTGTATCGGATTGTGTAGGCGCGCGATGGGCGAAATTTCTATTATGTCCAAATCCTTTTACTGTCTTACTTAAAAAAGGCCAAAAAAATCTATCATGTACAGGAGAACAAATGTATTATTTGAATGATTATTTATTACCCTCGGAAATACACATAGTGCCAATGGATCAAGTTTGATGGTCAATGAGTTAAATTTATGCTAACACCACGCACAGCTAGTTCTTAAAACAGTAGTCTCATTAAAAAAAAGTTTGTTCCCACAATAATAAGATATAGAAAGTTGAAAAACGTCTTAGTTTATTCTTCTCGAGTGTACATCATGCGTAGGTGTAATAAACCCATCCGGAGAGAAAAAATTAAGTTTGTGCAAATTAAGGGTTCATCTGTGTATGGTTTCTAATCCATTTCGTTTTGTATGGCAATCATGAAAAAATTAAGTCTAAATAATATATAGCTACACAGACGGTTCATTGCTAGTCGATTTTAAGGAATAAGTCGACATGGTTTTATCAGGCATTGAGCCTGTGATTATTTTTTTAATACTAGTGTTCATTGCTTCTCGATAAGTCTTCTCAAATTTAAATGCTCTTTATCTCATCATTTTACGAAATGGACTCCCAATTCATGCATAAGCTTTCAAAGAGTGGATACAGCGAACGAAATGCCAAAATAACAGCTCGAAAAACTCCTTTCGGATCGCCCGATCGACAGCCAGTGTGGGGGTGGTGACGACGGGTGCAATCTCAACTCCTCTACGTGAAAAAGTGGATAAAAAATGTCAAGCCGTGAGGACACAAGACAGCAGAATCGGCACATCAAGCGTAGATTTTACCTCCCCGTCCTTATAGCGACGCCGGTCTCGATCTCGACGGCGTCCATCAGCACGGGCTCCGGCACCACGACGCCACTGCCCTCCTCAATCACCATCAGCTCGCTACAAACAAGCATTCCTCTTGATCACTAAGCACCTATGACCCGCCAGGTGAATAAGTTCTTGTGTAGCTGCGTCACTTCGTAACCTGGTTTGGTAGGGGAAGTTACCTAAACAGTGTTATTATTTGAAGCTAAAAGGCGCGTCAAAACAATTGTTACTAGCGTACATTTTGATCAATACACAACGGATTTGAACGTTTCCCCAAGGAAAACAAGCACCAAAACATTGGCTCCATCTCACGCTAGCCCTACACACTTGCATCATAGAGTATTTATTAGTTTAGGACGTTACATCTCAATATGTAAAAAAAATAACAAAAATATAAAAAATATCCACCCAGAATATATAAATGTTACGTAGATACGCAAATAACTGACCTATAAATACCGAGACATGAGATTCTACTTCCTCTGAGCCCAAAGAAACGTTAGTGACTTCCATAAATCCATGAAAAATGACCATAGTTAAGTTTCCCAAGTATCGAATCATAGTATAATCCTCCTTACAACGAAATATTTACTCTAGTATAATCTCGAAAGCTTGCCATCATGTCGACGAAAGGAGGGCAACGAGCCGCCATTTGGAGATAACATGCGCTCTGTTTTGAAATAAAGTACTTTGTATGTTTTACGAGCCGGGAAATTTATTTTAGCACCGGCCACTGACCAGCAGGGATATTCAATACATTCAGCGTGCTTATAATAAAACGATATTAAAACACTTTTTATTGGGATGTTGAATGCGCAATTTCTAAACTCAAGGACAAAGCATTTAATACACACGTAAGTTACTCGACCACATTTAAAACCAGGAATATTAATGTAGTGGAATCGTGGTATGATGGTAGGCTTGGAAAATGAAATTATTATTATTATTATTACTATTCAATTTTCCTAATCAACCATCATCTCGTCCGTCCAATCGGGGTTGACTATAGTTAGTTATTGGACACACTGGTTATATGCGAACTGATGCTTGAAAAAATTTGATATTTGTGTTTGCTTTTATACTAGTTCATATATTCACAAGTCAAATAATAAGTTATGCACATGCCACTTTTGACCGATACTGTCAATATGAGATATAAAATAATTGTTTTAATAATGTTTTATACTAACTATAATAAAACCAAAAGAGTTTTAATTATATTAACTAAAATAAAAAATAATGTTTTTAATTGTAATTAATATTGATTTACTAATTAATGTTTTTTAAATATTAGCTTTAATTAAAACACATTGTTTTCTAATTTTAGCTAACATTTTTTAAAAAAACTATATTATTTATATAGATTAAAATTATTTTATACATATTGACAGTATCTGGCAAAAGTAACATGTACATATTCTATTATTTGACTTGTGAATATATGAACTAATATGAAAGCAAACACAAATATCAAATTTTTCCGAACATCAGCTCAGATGTAACCGATACCTGTAGTCGGCCCCTGTTGGACGGACGAGACAATGAGAGGTTTACTAAGTGTGAGAGGGACAATGGCTTTATTAATTTCACTTCTCATACCTCATTCATTATTTCTTCCTCACCCTCACGCAGTTATTCCCTCTAATATCTGTTCATTTTTATTGTCTTATTTTCTTTAATTGTCTTTGTTTGGCTTATGGCGCCAATGGCCGTGTTTATGTGTAGACGTACCTTTAAGCTCAAATAATATTAATAATAATTAATCAAAAGATTTTTTTGTCGCGCATCTCATGATTGTATCGTATATATTATATTTTGTGATATTATTTCAGAATTAATGCGTTTAGTTGTAGCATCCTATTCGTTTAAAATATGCATATGTAATTTTATGTAATATCTTCGAGAATATGTAGAGTTCATCAACATATGTATGAATATGTCAAAATTAAAAAAGGAAATATAGTTCCAAACAAGCTAATTTACCAACATTTAGCTTTTCACATTTCTAACTGTCAGGATGAAATTACGAAATTTTAGTTTTAGTTTAATTTAGCACCGCGTCTTACCACCCATTCGGGTTGTACGCTTAAGTACTAATTACGCTAATGGGTTAGGAATTGGGAGGGTTGAATTCATAGGAAGCGAACCCACATTTGCGAGGCGGGAGAATGGAAAACAATTGAGGAATAACCACCCCCAGTTCATCCGAGTGAGATTCGAACCTCGATCTCCCCATCCTCGGCAGTCTATATCAACACGAAACTAGCGCGTTAGCTAGCTACGCCACCGAGGCGGATAAATACGTAATTTCATAAAAATCCGGGCTCTAATAATAAACTATAAATTATCTTCTGAAATCAGTGTTGTTTATTTGAGATACGGCATCATTTGACGTGACAAATCAATGATCTGATACTGTTGCATTCTATCATTTGCGCTTTAAAAAAAACTGTAGAGAGATATTTTTTAATGTAAGAGCTAAATTTAGAGTTCTTTTTTATTTAAAATAGTTTGAAGATCTCTGAACATGATTTTGATTCCAATGAGTGTCAGAAACCGGCTTCGGTGACCACGTGGTATAACGCGCAACTCTCGCAGTAGATTAGACTTCCGATGATGGGGAGATCAAGGTTCGAATCTTGGTCGGGTGTACTGAGGATGGTTTTCTAGTCTCCTTTCACGTAAATGCGGGTATATATCCTATTAATATAACCTCCCTAGTCCCTAAAAGCATTCGCGTAGTTAGCACATTAGAGTATAACCAGAACGGTTAGTAAGCAACGATGACCAAAAAAAAGTCAGAATATATTATATTAAACATGATATTAAATAACATTTTAGAACACACTCTAAAATTTTAAATCTTGAGTAAGGAGTGGATAAATTTAAGTTAGGACTTAGGTGTTACTATTTAAAAAATTCAGGAAATTATTTTCTTAAATAAGTTTTTATGAATATGAAAAGGAATATTATAATATTGAAAAACACTTGAAAAATTGCTTATAATCTTGGAATACCAATTGAAACAAATTTCATAACAATTATAAAATACTTCATTGACTCATAATCTTTCATATTAGAAAAAGAGTCAAACTGTCAAAATAACATTGATAGCATATTAAGAATAACAATACAAAATGTAAGTTGACATACAAATGAAAGTATAAAACTTCTCCACCTGTTCTGGATTACAAAGGAGTAAAGGAGGGACGTCAATTTCAGATAAAACTTAGATTTCAATTCAAATCGCCTTTTTTTTCAATACATTTAATCTAACCTTTCCAGTTTATATATTCAACAAACTTAATTTTACCGGAGATGTTAACATAATTTTAGCTCTGTTGTTTTAAATAAGTTTTATACTTTCATCTGTATGTCAGCTCACATTTTGTATTGTTATTCTTAAAATGTTATCAATCTTATTTTGACTATTTAACTCTTTTATATGAAAAATTATGAGTCGTTGAAGTATTTTTTAATGTAATAAAATTTGTTATAATTGGTATTCCAAGATTATAAATAATTTTTTCAAGTGTCTTTCAGTATCAAAATATTCTTTTTATTATTCATATTCATAAAAACTTATTCTTTTAAATATAATTTCCTGAATTCTTTATATTATAACATATAACTCCTAACGTATATGATATTATAGACTTACATAAAAGATAATGATTGGTGATCTATTTAAACATCGATCATATTTTGTGATCTATTTAAACACCGATCATATTTTTATAGTATTATGATCATAGCATGTATGCACAGAATTTTTTTTTAATACAAACGTTAGCGCTAAAATATATTTTCAAAACTAATGCAGAAAGCAAAACTCTTACCTTGTATTACTTGTATTACATAGCCTATATTTGTGCGTGCGTGCATGTGTTTGTATGTGTGTATCAGAGAAAATGGAAGTTCTGCATTAATTATGAAAATATATTTTAGCGCTAACATTAGTATTTTTCGTAAATGATTTCTTCTGTACATAGGCTACTATACATAATAATTATACATACTGTATGCATACATATATCATGATCGGTGTTTAAATAGGACATCAATCATTATTCTGTATGTACAATATCACGCTTAATATATATTTTGGTGACCTGGTGGTCTAAGGGTAAGGAATCAGACTTCTGTGCTGGCGGCCGGGGTTCAATCCTCGGTCCCGGCACAGATTTATCTGATTACCAAACCCTTACTTCAGCTCTGACAAGACATATTGTGAATGTGGGGAATGCCAGGCCTCCACCGTGGTTCGGATTCCACGTTAAGCTTTAGGTCCTTCATTTAATCTCACAATCGCCCTACCATTACACATTAGCGTAAGTGCGTATAGCCCGAACGGGTAGTAAGACGCGGTGCAAATAATAATAATAATAATAATAATAATAAAGTATGAGAAAAAGAAACAATATGTAAGTCCCAATCAAAAAAACTCTCAAAATGCACCCGACCAAGATTCAAATCCCGACCTCTAGTCAGCGGCGACTCAGTCTATTGCTATCCAAACGCCATAGATTACGTTACCACCAATGGAGGTTTCTATCCTTTGATTGCCTATTCTAGGTTTAGATAGATCTACACATGTTGAAATACAACGCTTAAAACATCATAGAGGGCAAACACCTCACATCTAAAATACCCAATTAGAGCCGAATATTAAAATAGTGTACTGCTAATGTGAATTGTAATCATTTTAGGCATGTCTATTCCCAATAGAAAAATACAAAATGTCTTTAACATTCAAACATGTATTATTTTTCCGTGCAATCAAACATAGTTGTCACTTTCACAAGCTCTGGTTCAGCCCTTTGAACAATTAAGACAATATACAACATAATCAGTTAGAATAAAAGTGCATCAAAATTTAAGATAGTATTTATCAAACCCTGGCACGTTACTGTAGGGATATTAGCATATTTTGAAACGGTATGCAACGGTCGAAAAGATATCTGCACGTCCCGAATAAAAAATATTTACACTCCAGGCGTGACATCTTCAATGTAAAGAAATTTATACAAAAGAAACAAGTCCTTCTAGTGACAGGAAGTGATTAAGATGGAAATGAAGTAAGCATTCCATCATAATTAAACTTTATCTGAACACAAGGCCACCGCGTTGTGACATTTACAAATTTCAGTCGCTAGGGGTGTTCTTCGAACACGACATTTCACAAAGTTATATTTGTAATAATTTTGTTAGATGGATTAGTGGTGCATTTACAATCGATTTAAACAAAAGAATTCAATAATAACCGCGCAAAGGGATGTATTTATCGACAAAGTGTTTTTTTCATCCTACCTAGCGGTATAATTTTGGTGCATAACTGCCAACACTTGAAGGGAAAAATGTGTAAATAAATTCACAAAGCAATATTATAATCCACAAGACTACCAAATTTACCCAAACTTATTTGTTTTATAGGTTATTTTCCCCGCGTTACTTCCTGATACATAATTAATACACTGGATAAGTATGAGTGAGGCAGAATTTTAGAGCGTTCATACCAGCATTAGCGTGGAGGAGTGAGACCATTAAAAAAAACTTCAATATACCCAGTAGGGATTCAAACCCTGACCTCTCCGTCATCAGCAAACGAGACTAAATATGACTGATATTTAGAGCAAGTGCCAACCAATGAGGGTTAATGTTTTAAAAAAAATACCTTTTAGATAATATAACATGTATTTTCTTTCCCCTTCTTACAGAAATTGTTTAAAAAAATTAGTGAGTAACAAACATTTAGTTTGTTCACGCAAACATTAAATATTATAATGGATGGTGCATACTTAGCACAGACTTAAGTTCTCCGGTAACAAACGTTGATATTAACTTATTTATTAAAAAAGAAAGTTGTTTATAATCATATACAGTGTGAAATTGTAAAAGTAGGTTATATTTTCGAACAAATTATGGAAAATGAAAAAGAGTCGGAAGCTATTCTGCTGAAGTACTTTAAGATTTATGATTACTATCTCCTAGTTTCAGAAAAATAACTAAAGCAGTCGACAGCCAATATTATAATTGTAGCAGAATAAATAAGTATTATACGCCTTGCCAACATTCCTGAAATAAGAATTTGAGGATTGTCCGTCATCAAAAGGACAAAATTGAGGATAATTAAATAGCACACAAAAAAGTCAAAAATATTTTTATAATGGTAAAATATACTCCCAGTAATTTAAAAAAAACGGTACCGAAAGGTACGATAGAGAGGACCAGTGTTGTACCCAGAGGCCGCGAGGTAGGGACCGCAGCAAATGATGATCATTAGCTCGGAGGGGGGGGGGGGGNGGGGGGGGGGGGGGGCTGAGGGGATCTACAGATCCCTCTACCTCCCCTCGTCATTATAGACACATAATAGCGGGTCCAATTGGACTAGACCCGACCCTTCCCTGTTCTGGGCTGCACGTTCCCCTGGACAACCACCTTCCTTCCTGAGGCCCCCAACTCGACCTCATGGAACAGTCCCCAAATGAAATGTTATGTGCTCGCTCCAGTCAATCACACGGTCTCACCACGCACTGGACTCCTGATAACCAGATCGGAGTTCAAATCGTGGTCATATGTATTAGGGGAGAATTTTCTTAGTTGGTTTCCTAATCCATCTCCAACCAAATGCGGTAAAATGTCCTCTTAGCCTACCTTTCTTTTCCCTTTTCTATTGGACAAAAAAATAAGTTAAGCGAAAAACCATCAGCTTCTTAATACTCTTAAAGTGCAGTAAGCCCTGTAATTTTGGACTTTTAACCCTAGACAAATTAGATGCACACTAATTTTTGGTGCAAAATGTTTAGTTAACATATATACAATTTTTAGAAATCAAGATGAACTCGTTTTGGGCAAAAAGATCCAATGTGACGGGTTTTACCCATTTAACAGCTTTGTTGGTTTCTTTCGGTTTTAATAGTTGGGTTTGCTTCCATTTGCCCTTTGAATTCGTTAATTATTATGTAGCTATGATTAAACAATGAACTTTTTTTATATGGAATTAGGTACATTATATTAATTTTCTTTTGAGGTTCAACATTACTGCTAAGCACTGTGTAATTTAAATTTTCCTGAACTAAGGCAGTTTCTGATTTATTTTGTACAACGATAATGACCTTATATGTTGTAATAGTTTCTCAATGTCAATGAACTCATTCGAGGCCGTTCATACGTGACCGTCTCCTAACCTTAATAATCATCACCTGTATACACCCTCATCATACGTCTATAAACATAATATACATGTTACTTAGTGTGTTTGCACTTGTGATTAAATCATTAAAGAGTTATACTGAACTAATATACAAATAACCAATTAAAATTACACTTTTGAAGTACTTTACCTATTTGCTAAGATTTGTAGAAATTACTCCTTGTTTTACAAGTGCTTGCAAACTAAAAGTATTTATGAACCCGAGCTATAAACTTACTTGTAAAAAAAAGTTGTGGATTGTAAAATTATTTCACTTTTAATTAAAGTGTTTATTTGAAGCTTTATGAAACATAATTTCTTCATTTCCTACAATTTACAAGTGAATAATGCTGTTGTAAATGTAGTAGACTTGTAGCTTTATGAAACAGGCCCAAGGTCACATCTCAAATTACGTAACATTTTAACGTGTCTTGGTCTCTCTTTTTGAAAAGCTACCATCTTGCCTTCATCTCCACCCTCGCCCAGAATTACGAGTAGCTTCACACATACGACCATCTAAATCTAAGTGACAGCTAAGTCAGCGGTACATCAAATAATTTTAGTGTTATTGTATTTAAGTTTTTAAACTCTAAATAGACCTTGAATGGTGAGTGTTGCAACTCACTATAGATTTCATATCAATAATGTAGGACGTTTCACCGGTTGTTCTCTACAGTTGTGAAACGTGGTCTCTTACCTTACTTGACAAAAATAGATTTAGGATATTAGAAAACAAGGTGCTTATGAAGATGTCTGTACCAATAAGAGAAAAATATACTGTAAAGTGGAGGAGGTTACATAATGATGAGTTACATATTCAACACTGCACAAGACATTGTTAGAATAGTCAAATTTTGCAGATTGCATTGGGCAGGACATATAGCGCGAACGGGAGAACCTAGAACCGTCTTCAGGGTATGAGTGACAAACCCAATGGGAAAAGATCTTTGGGAAGACCTAGACGCAGATGGGAGGATAACATTAGAATGGACCCAAATAGATGAGTGTAATGAGGTGGACTTGATGGAGCTAGCTCAAAATCGGGTTAAGTGGCTTACTTTTATAAAAGCGGCAATGCAATTTCTGGTTCCTAATGTCATTGAGTGAGTAAGTTTAGGACGTAGGTAATACAGCTCGGACCAAGCATCCTATAGTGATACGATTTTTTGTGTTCTACTTTAGAAAACAATGGAATAGAGACCAGAATAAAGCAACAGTTTTAACGTGTTTTCAAAAACCAAACAAAATTCTGAAATATTTATTTTAACAAAACAAAAAAACTATTATTCCTATCCCAATTTCTTTGTTGTCAAATGAAGAAAACAGCACTAAGATGAAATGTCTAGTTCGAGCGTAATCTCGTATCTAATTTCTCAGTTAATCGATCGTGAGATGGTTTCTACCTGCATGACAGATAATTATTACAGCTTACCTGGATCAATGGTTACGCGGTCTACGCGAACGCAGGCGCGCTTCCTCTATAATACTTACCTCATCCCTACTTCTTGAATTAAGGATTAATAGCATAGTTTTATAATACTTACTATTACTAGCACTACTACTAATTATTATTATTAATAATAAAATTACATTTATATGTTTAACTTTATGTAGCAGTTTTGTTCACTATCTTAATATCAAAAATAAAAGTCCTCGTCAGTAAAAAAAAAAAATTATAAGTGTGATCGAAAGGCCTTAGCTAGGTCGGTAGCGCGACTATCTATGGAGTTGATAGTCTAGGGCTCAATTCCCAGTCAGCTAAAAAAAAAAGTGAAACTTTCAAATTAACGAATTGACGGCAGAAGGACTAAGTGTTGTGAAATTCTAAGTTATGTTTGTTTGTAAGTCATGTGCTGATACAATTAATATCTTTAGTAATGAAAGCCTTCTTTACCCTTTTCGTTTTAGTACTATTTTTCTATGTTGTTAGAAATGAAAAGATAAGTACACCTACGCCAGAAATCCTAATTGTTTAAGAAGTAATTATGAAATATCCAACTACGAGAAGCGATAATTTTTTTTAAAAGAGCCGAGCACATGCAAGAATATCATTACCAAACGCCGTGTGCTCGTTAATCTCAGCCCATTATTTTTGAGAAAGTTTCCAACGACTGGTGAAGGTAAATTGTAGAAAAATAAAAAAAAGTCGGGTGGTTGGGCGCAGAAATCTGCATAATAACCTAGTGGTTTGTGATAATGTATCCAACATGACATACGTTACCTGAGCAGGCGGTCAGACAC
>CABFOW010003357.1:0-31302 GCA_902141385.1 Timema californicum
GTCAGCTGTTGGCGTAGTGATATATTAGGGATTACTTCTAGTAACATTTCGAGCTGTCATTCAGGTAAACTTAGCTCGTGAACGCCTTATACCTGGATTTATCACTGTCCTCTAAACGACCCTCTGAAATACCTCAATGTAAACACTTACTTGTCAGTCTAATCCAGCTAGTCGGACAGTGCAGTGTCATTTCCTACGGATATATTTTTTGTTAGATTTTTTGTTTATCCTGCGTATATTTTTTTATTATTTTGTTTAAAGCTCTGAAATATTCGCAAGAAAGTTAAGCTTAATCCGAACTGGTATTATAGGGCAGATTTCTAAAATTTATATCAAACCTCTGGATTACAGATGGAATCAAGCTAAGCAAGGTTTCAAATCTTTCAGGTGTCAAACTAAGAAAAAATTGTTCCTCCTCAATCATACTTATTATTTATGTCTTTAATCAAACATTCTGAATGTTGCAAAAAAAATTATATGATTTCTATACAAAATGCCTTTAAATTCACGGGAAACACGACGACACAACTGGTACTAGCAAGGTAAAAACCTCTTTTGTGTGTAGACATTTGCCCTGAGCCTGGGAAAGCAATATAGCGAGGCCTGATACTTGTACATTTACTAAATACAGTAGGCCCACGGCTTCTTTGGTGCTGACCGAAAGCTTTGAAAAGTTACCAGACCAAATTATGTATTCCTACACCGGACCAAATGATCTGCAAACATATGTGATTATCAGCTGTCACTTCTGACAGTCAACATTTAGGTATATACCTAAATGTTGACTGTCAGAAGTCAGCTGCTAGCTTTCAGTCAGCACCAAAGAAGCCATGGGTCTACTGTATGTAAGCTATCAAGAGTATCGGGGGGACATGTACTGTAGACCCTACGTATCCATTGTTGGACCAGGACAAGGAGTTGCGTGACGCGGCCGCCCGTTTGATCAACAACAACCACCGGTGAAATGTGCAGAAATAGAGGCTGGCAGGTTATTTTTACACCAGGTGGTGTGACAGTGTAACCCAGGGAAGAGAGACCCCTGTCCCAGCTGTCCCCGCGGGAGTCAATGAGTCTGCGCTGGACCCATACACGCCTCATCACATCTTTATTCATAACCAGTTTACGACTACACCAATTTATGAAGAAGGAAAAGAGATATCTTGTCATTATTTGGTGGGTTTGGGAAAATTATAAATTACAACTTTATAGATTTAATTTATTGATCACATTATTTATACAATTAGCCACTTTTCTTTCCTAGCGAAGTATTTTAAAGATGTATTATTTATGTTCTAAAGATAACATTGTGTGTAAAGAAAAATGTATATTAAAAAAACATGCAACCAAAAGTTTAATAGCACACATTCCTATAGTCAAGGAGAATTATATTAAAATGAAAATATATTACTGAAAATATTGCTAAAAACGTTATAGTATATATTTATTTAGTTATTATCTTCGGAAATTGTATTCCTATAAGAGTTTAACTAAAATGGGTAAATGAGTGTATATGAAAATATAAATTTCAACTATTAAATAGACGTACAATACGTTCATGATAAGGTTGACAAATAGATAAAATTTATTGTAGCTTATAACTGTAATGTTGCGTCTTTATCAGCACAGTACTATTATTATTATATTTGTTAACTTAATATTACATTTTAATTTTAAAAATAACTGATTTAATACAATAAAACAAATTTGTTTCTGTGAAGTAGGATAAAATGGTTCAATTAATATAGTTAATACAAATCTTTGGTTGTGGTAATAATTATAATAATAATAATAATAATAACTAAAATAATTTATCCGTTATATGTATTTAAGGATACGTCAATATCTAAATTATTTTAGTTGAAGACTTTGTGAGAACAACATTGAGCTCCATCTTGATGTACAGTTTAGACAAAATGAGTTGTTAATTAAAGAATTTAATCTATTATTTAATTGTAAAACAAAATTAATTACTTTTAAGGTAGGCATGCCTTTTTATAATTAAGAGGAGAAAATTTAATACTATAATAAGGTCCAAAAATAGTAGCTAATACAATTGCATTTACTTAAAAATCTGTAAATTATAATAATAATAATTATTATTATTATTATTAGCACCGCGTCTTACTACCCGTTCGGGTTATACGCACTTACGCTAATGTGTAATGGTGGGGTGATTGTGAGATGAAATGGAGGACCTACAGCTTAACGTGGAATCCGAACCACGGTGGAGGCCTGGCATTCCCCACATTCACAAGATGTCTTGTCAGAGGTGAAGGAAGGGTTTGGTAATCAGATAAATCTGTGCCGGGACCGAGGATTGAATCCCGGCCGCCAACACAGAAGTCCGACACCTTACCCCTAGACCGCCAGGTCACCAATTATAATTAATCGATGATAATTTCACTACAAAAATTTTAGGTAGCTAAAAAAGTGGCAGTAAATTTAAACAGTTCAATGAAAGAAGGGAATAAGATAAAGTTTTCCAAAACTAAGCGCGTTTATTGGAATTGTAACTCAATGGTAAAATATTGACGTTTACTAAAACCTAATTTACCTTAGCTAACAGCTAAATCAATTTTAATCGTACAATATAAAACTATAATCCAACAGTGTTCTTTACGGATGTGAGTCTGTACCAAGAGAATAAGTGTCGAGATCTGGAGATCAAAGTGAGGGTGAACATATATGAGCCTAAGAGGATTCGACTAACAGGAGAATGTATACCTACATGGCCAGCATCATCTGTGTGAGTCCCCAAACAGAATAATCAAGCATACAACCGTGCTCGGGTGTAATATGGATTGCATGTGTGTACACAACACTTTAGTTGGGAAACATGAAGATACAAGATTCCTTGACTGGTCGAGTTGGGAGGGTATTTTCAATACATATTGGAAGGAAGTTGTGGGTTTGTTTAGGAATGGTACGTAATCATCTCGGGATAAGGTGGAATAATAAGTTGATTAGCTTAAATTAACATTCTAGTGATTGCATATCTACCAAAATCTTAAAAATTACCAATGATATATATTTAAGTAACATAGTTAAATTTTAACTGAAGATGTGCTTAAAGCATTCGTGAGTATGTTGAGTTCATTTCGTGCTCTGACGCTTATAATTCGACTGAGATACCTACACATACCCTTAATAGAAGGTGTGTTATTAAATACTGTTTAATAGAATTTTACTTGCGTCGGATTTGAAGGAGATCGGAAACGTTTATAGGTAAATAACGTTAAAACAACTGTCTTGTGATCGATCCCCGGCCATTCATGTACTAGCCCATCAGACAACACGATACTGAACTTTTTATGTAAAGATTTTAATAGAATTTTTAAAAAAATATTATTTTGTACATGTTGTTTTAATATATTAACTTAATTTATTAAATGATAGAAACGGTAGATATTCACTATAACTACACGCATACTTGTATAAACACGAAACACACTTGAAATTGAAAAAATTTGTTTGATAAAAATAAATTGATTTCCTTGTTTAAAACTAGAAAAAAAAGTTGATCAACAGAATATTAAATTTTTTGTTGTACCTTATTATAACGTTGATAAATTCTAAGGGTCATATGGAGAATTTTAAAAGATTTACTATTTAATCTTGAAAATAAACTTTCTACAACACCTGTCGATCATAATTGTTATGAAAGAAACACACACAAAAATATTTTATATGACTCTAAAGATCAGTTTTATAAACTATCATAGGGTTTGTTAACTAAAATTATGGTTTTACTTTGTTCGAACAGAACTATTACGTACAAATTTCGTTTTACTCTGTTGTTGAACAGAATTTTTACTGAGACACTAAACAGTTTGGGTAATTGATTAACAATAGAATAATTTAATTTACAACAGAATGTATGGTTTGCAGGTAAAGGTGTGGGTTTTTTCACCATAATTAATAAAGTGGGGCTCATGGAGAAACCTGTGCAAGAAATGGACACAATAATAATTGAAAGTCTTGGATATTTAAAGGAGATAAATTTATGAAGTGAAGCCTTATCAACATAAGAGTGTTCGTGGGACATCATATCAGGAAACTGATAGCAAGATAATGTAATGTATATGTTTTTATATACTATTATTTGTATAAGTATAAGCCTACATGTGATATTTTGTTATTTCCAATTATTTCAATATTTTAAATTTATGTCTAGCAATTATATAACAGGTATATTTTTACATCTATGTATTACCTGAAAGTTTTTAATTTGTTCACCAATGTAAACCTTAGCTAACTTAGCAACAAGTGATGCTACCAAATTGTAGACAATTCATCGATCAAACATATTTAGTTAGATATAATATTATTTTTATTTTTATGGATATTTCTGGTGAGTTATCCCCTTAACAACTTAAATATTCAGCAGTTGGGGAATCATAAATACACTTTAAACACTAAAACAGGAATGACAAAGTTTCCGGTTTTATACGAAGCAAGGAATATTTCAAAACAAATTTCAGCTTATTCTTTCTATAAAGTGATTTTATCCACATACGTGAATTGATGTACAGTGATTACAATGTAGTTTTAGATTAAATATCTAATCCATGAGATAATAGAACTTATTATACAGAAATACTAATTTTGTACGTGATAAGATTAAATTATTCACACTTCTTTTTTAATTTAAAACTGTATTATATTTATTAGGTGAGTAAATATTGTTAATTAAATTAAAACAACAGTAATAATGAGTACGAAAACTCTAGCTGTAGGGTAAGCAGTTGGGCTCACTGTAGTTGCAGGTTTTTTATATTTAAATATTTTTAAAATGTATATTAGTTTTTCTTCAAATATTTTTTAAAAGTTTCAATGCCTTGATTGTTATTTTATATAAAATTTGTGTATGTTTTAATATTAATAGTTTGTTTGTATAAAGGTGGTAAAAATATCGTGTTTAACATAACTGAATTTAATTATTAAGTATCTTTCTACTTGCGTGTAAAACAAAAGATACAGGCCTCTATTTACTTCTATAGGTTTTATTATTATAAATAAAATATGCCACAAGGTTTATGTGTACGATATTATTCAGTATTTTTGGGGAAAAACTTATTTGACAAGATCAAACATTACTTAATGCACAATATCAAGTTATCTCAGTAAATACATAATTTAAACGATGCATGATATGGTTGTTATTTAGCTTAACAGTAGTAAATAAAAAGGTTTTAGCCAAACAACACACTGTGAGAGATTATTATTTATTTGAACTCTAAATCTAGTTTTATATTCAAGTTTTTCTAACATATATTATTAAATATCGTGGGATTAGTATTTGTTCAATAGAAATGGAGCAATCTATCTTAAAGCTCTGAGCATAGTTTCCGCATCAGAAGGATTTGATCTAATATGATTCAACTTACGATTGCGTTGACTGAAGTCTGTTATAAACAAGATTTTAAACAGTTTATCTTGTCAATGTCAGCCTCTGAAAGTCCACGCCTCAAAGTCAGTGACAACACGCAGCAGATTTATTTTAAACTAAAACTAGAGAGCTGTGTTTATATTATCTCTGAAAATTAAGAAACACAAACACTGACCGCGATTCACAAATATGTCATATCAACATATTGCTTGACGATACACTTCACTGGCACTACTTGTTTGACTTTGAAGCTACTTTAGTACCCACTGTTAAGTTGTATATTGTAAAACCTAGAACAAAACTAGTCACATGGGATGATCGTATATTTCCTATTCACTAAGAATGGTATCAGAAGAGCCCATCTTGTGTAATGCCAAGATAAAACAACAAGTGAGTGAGTTTAGTCAGGTGTTGCCCGTGAGACACTCAAAATAGCCAACACAACTCCTGTCCATTGTTCCCATTCCACCCGTTTCAAGTTCACGGCTGTCCCAAGTTATCTTACAGTTTGTTCTGAAAACATTAGAAGTGTGCTAGTGTTGCAATCATCGCTAGAGTATGTAGAGCTACATTAATTGGTAAGTGGACCTACGGGTATCAAGGGGGAAATTTTGTGTTTTAGTGCAATATTTTAATAATAGGTTATGTAGATGAATCAAATCTATAATCCATATTAGCGCCAAAGTTATGAGCTAATCAATTAAATATAAATAGACTGACAGTATAAATAGTATAGTATCGATATTTTACACACCTCAGGAAGCCAAATTGAAAGGGTGTATTTCATATTTCTTCAAAGTTTAGCGTCCCATTTCCTCTCCTCTTCTTCTGTGAGTCTGTCCTGAGACAGGTATCAACTGCATATCCTCCATTTCCTCTCCTCTTCTTCTGTGAGTCTGTCCTGAGACAGGTATCAACAGCACATCCTCCATTTCCCTCGGACCTGAGCGCCTTCCTTAATACTTTTCTAGCTTCCTTCTTTCTTGATATCTCTTAGCATTCCAAACCTTCTTCTTCCTCTTTCCCTCTTCCTTCCCCTCCATGATCCTCTTCATTATACCATCCCTACGTAGTGTGAGGCCCAACATTTTCTCTTCGTTATCATCCTTATTAGGCTCCTTTCCTCTCCTACCCTCCTCAACACTTCCTCATTCCTCACCCTGTCCATCCATTTCACCCTTTCCACTCCTCTCCACAACCAAAACCCTCCAAATACCTTTGTTCCCTCTTCTGTTGTCCACATCTCAGATCCATGCGTGACCACACTCTCTAGACAGTGTTTATTAAATGATCTTCTACGTGGATTGAAAATCATGTTCCTTCTGATCAAATAGCTCCTACTTTTAGTGACTAGCTCACTGGTGGTGATAAAAACCTATTCAAAACATTTAGCGACCATTGATACACATTTGAAGTGGCTGGCTACGGTTTCCAATTATATGGGTCGATTCATGGAGGTTTTTATACTTTTGTATCTTAATATTATTTTATAAGTGTTTTTATGGATATTTTGTATATAACAACAATATAAATCATTATTTCCACTCCAAGAAGTTATACCTACCGTACGCGGGTGGGGCCGACCTGGGAGGTTGCGACCGTTCACGGGTCAACTTGGGAACCACGAGCTATTTTCAGGATATGGGGGTACGCTGCTTATTAAATATTATTGAAAACGCACACCAATTATTTGAAGTTGTCAATATTAAAAATAAAACAATACACACACTGATAAAATACTATTAAACAAGTCAATAAAATTTATAATAATACTTTTAATTAAGTCTGTCAATTAATAAGCTGATAAAACACATAAAAGAGAATAAAATAAAATAAACAAATTAATAATTCGTAATATTCATTCAAATATATAAATCGGTTTAAAAAATGTTCACTATCAATATATTCACAATAAAAATCGCACGACACACTGCGTTGTCCCGGGTTACATGAAGGCTTAGCTCATTGGTTCACTTGCTGGTGCACTAGCTGGACATGCTGGCCCACACACTGGACACGCTGGCCCACACACTGAACACGTTGGCCCACATACTGGACACGTTGTCCCATACCCTGGACACGTTGGCTCACATACTGGACACGTTGGCCCATATACTGGACACGTTGGCCCATATACTGGACACGTTGGCCCACATACTGGACACGTTGTCCCATACCCGACACGTTGGCCCATATACTGGACACGTTGGCCCATATACTGGACACGTTGGCCCACATACTGGACACGTTGGCTCACATACTGGACACGTTGTCCCATACCCTGGACACATTGGCTCACATACTGGACACATTGGTTCACATACTGGCCCACACATCATCATGCTACACACTCCCGGGCAAGCTAGCTCAGACTCACTTGGCTAGGCTCAACTAAGATTATTTTATCTATCTACCTATCAACAATGTTTAGTTGTTATTTCCCTTTCTAAATCATTTTTTGTCGTCATTTTTTGTATGTTTGAACACATAAAACAGTCTCAAACTTGAGCTATATCCAATTATTCACAATTCTTAATACCATAAATAACAAACTATATTTTCCAAAGTTTTCAAAGAGATATTATAATTCTTTATGAAATCTTATCCAGATATCATATAAGTTAGTTGTCTGATTGTTAGGCTATACTTTATGGCAGTTTATAAAACAAATAAAGATAGCGTTTGCTATTCAACTACCATGCATGATGTGTATTTAGCAAGAGACTCCAATTAAACATATTAAATTATTTGGCAGCCCCGTGGATATGTAGCACCTTGGTTGTTTTTTTACTGGTAGAAAAACAGCATGAAAGGCTTATTTATACTTGATTCTACTCTTATAAGTCTCTTGTGGTTAAATTTAATGTAGTTTTTTTTTAAGAAACATACAGGATCTTAGTAACTAAATATAGATTATTTTAGTTAGTATAAAGTAGATATGCATGGGAGGTCAATAATGGGGGATGAAAACCAACCATTAAAAATAAGCCCGTTATTTTAACTTCATTAGTCAAAGCCAGGCATACCAGTTGAAGACATTAACATTAAGATATCTCCGTAACTTCATGTCTGACGTGTTAGACCATTCTGTTTCTAAAGGTTATATGTTTTTCTAGACCACGATGTGTGGGCTCACTGATATAAATGGACGTATTATCCACCTAAGCTATCAGCCTCTATAGTTGTGCAGGTGCAATTTCGTAACAAGGATTCCACCGCAGGATTAGGATCCCCCAGATGACTTTGAGGAACTTGAACAATCTTATATCCGAGGATTAATGTGTAGCACGAAGATTCTTAAACGGGAAATATATATATATATATATATCACGGTATTATAAAGATCTTAGTGGAATATTGCATTAACATGATTTCAGTAAGATTTTGTTTGCACTATATTTTTAATGTTTGGGTAGTTAGTTTTCTTATCTAGAATATAAAGAATGAATATATATATAATAAAGACCACAAAATGTGGGTCACACAATGGAAACATATTTTGATAAGGAACAAATTTGAGAATATCGCAACTTTTACTTATGTTTGACCCTAGTTGTATTAAACCCCTCAGAACTGGCCTAGAAATGATTCACAAATCCTATTAGATCTTAATTAAAATAATATTTTTCAAATAATACTAAACGGAAGATATAACAATGAGTATAAGTCTCATGCATTTGTGATACATACAATTAATTAGAACAATTTATTCTTTTATTCTAGATTGTAAGATACTTAAATAAATATCAATTCTAAAAGCTATGTTTTGGGGAGTTTTAACAGGAGAAACCTGGCTCATTTACGGATTTTATTTAAGAAAATAGTTACTAAGCTGGTTTTCGCTCAAAACTTCCACCGATAGACACCAAAACATGTCACGTGTAACTTATATGAAAAGTGAAAAAATATGTTAACTTTTAAAATTATATATATATTTATATATAATAGTTAAAATGAATGTGACAAAAGTAGATTTTATCGGATATATTATGTTAATGAATAACTAGTGTGCAAAATGATTCAGGATCGTTTTATGGGAACCAAAATTGATATTCGGTTATATTATTCTGCTGGAAAGAGTATAACAACGTTGTGAATAAACTAAATGATATACAATGTGTAGAGGTTAGGTCAAACAATATAAAACATTAAAAATCAGTAGTAAATCTAAAGAACAATTTACAAAACTATTCATATATTTGTTCATTCTCAAGTAGAGATGGCAGGTACAGTTATTGAGGCTTGGGTATTATTTGTGTTTATGAAAGGCTACACTATGTTTTAATAAGGTGTACATTAAAACTTAGGAAGAGCAGTCTTCTGCATGACGTCATAGAGGCAAAGAGGAGCTCAGGAAATAGGATTCAAATATTGGATGACATGAAAGAAAAGAGAAAGTTCTGGGAGCTGAAGGAGGAGGAAGAGGACAGGGTTCATTGGTTGTCTAAGTTCACTGACAAAAGGAATGGACATTTCGTGAGTCAGAAAACACAATAATAATAATAATGGGGCAGACCCGAATTGCGCCAGCTATTAAGGGATTAGAAACTGTTTTCTAATCCCGGACCCGAATTGCGCCAAGTCAAGTTCTGGTAGTCGGTGAGGGAGGTGGGGGGGATGATACAAACCATGACCATCTTAAACAAGCTCGCGCTACGTCATGTCTTTCCTCCCCTTAGTAAAGGAATGTAAAAACGCCCTAAGTCCCCCAACAAGACTTGTAACAGTAGTATTGACATCCGTATGTTCAATACTTATTAATTGTCTCGACAACAGTGACTGTCCCGGTGTATTTTTTTATATTTTTTTTCGGGTTTTGTGTGAACTGTAATAATATTAGCGAGAATTATTGATATGGAAAGGATTCATAGTGAAAAAGGGAAAGTTCTGATTGTCTATAATAAATATATGTATCGACAGGTGAATCAATTAAAGTTGCCGAGGGAAGAGAGGCGGAGATTCACTAAAAAGGACTGCAAGACTTTAAATTTACTCTTGATGGTGAAAATATTTTCTCGCGGACTGAAAACAAACACAATCACTAACCACTACTAGATCAAGAGTTGAACAGAAGATCCATTAGCAACGCAGTTAAGAGGAAAGCTGAAGAGATTGAAGTAAGGCCTTCAAAGTTAATCCACACAGAGGTACATACACAGAAAAAAAACACTATAAAAACATTGACCCGCAAGGGCATTAAATGTATCAGGAATAACATCAACTACACTAAACTAAAAACACTGCCAAAGTTGACTAAATCTTCCGAAGAAATTCAATTTGCCATAGATTCAATTGAAATAAAAACTATTCAAGACGAAAACTTTTTGTTGAGAAACGAAAAAGAGAAGGGGATCGTGATATTTTCTTGTGACTCGAATCTTGAGTATTTGTGCCAGAATGAAATTGTGTGAATGGATGGAACCTTTGAATACGCACCGAAACATTTTCTACGGCTTTTTACTGTACATGGGTATTTCGAAGGGTCATACATACCTCTAATCTTTTGACTACTTAAAAACAAGAAAAAGCAGAGCTACATTGACGCTATTAGAATCCTAAAGGAGTGCGAGAAGAGACATCACCTTCAACCTTTATACATTGTGATTGATTTCGAGCAACCGATTCACGAGTGCATTGTGTCCACATTTCCACAAACCAGGATAGTAAGCTGTCGATTTCATTTAGCGCAAGCATGGTAAGCAAAACAATTTTATTTTACAACTTTACATAAATAATGTTATATAGTTTGTGACTTGATTATTATATTTTTCACTGTTGAAGATTTTTTAGAACTGCGTTTTACTACCTGTTCGAGTTATAGGCCTCCTTAAGTACTAATTATGCTAATAGGCTTTGGTATGGGATAGTTAGAATGCAGATAAAGCGAATCCGAATTTGCATGTAGTGAGAGTGGAAAACCATTTAGGAAAAACCATCTTCAGCTCACTCGACCAGGATTCGATCCCCAACCTCCTAATCATCGGCTTGAATTTTTTTTATTCAAAGTGTATATCTGGAGAGTTTTTTCTAAATGATGAATAAAACTGTATAACTGATCTTCAGAAAATAATTGAACTATGGGCAGTTTACTAATGATTAATTTGAAAATAATTTAAAATTCCTCAAAATTATCTTTAACAATTTTGATTTAAACATAGGCTACATTTTGAGTGTATTTAAGATGACAATTAATACTGTTTATTTGATTTGGGCGGCAAAGTTCTTTTAAGGGTAGTAGATGACTAGTTTTCAAAAATTCAAAATATTTTGAAAATATTTTTAACGATTTTTTTTAAATCGGCGTGTATTTATAATGAATTTATAATGAATAATAACATTGTGAGGGGCCTACTTAGTTTTGGGTAAAACAAACTATTTCAAGGATATTTTTTTACCCCCTCGGGTGGTCGGATGGTCTAAGGCGCAACTATCGCACTATACTGGCCCTCGAGACCGGGGAGGTTGGGGTTCGAACCCAGCCGGGTGCACTGAGGTGGTTTGATCCTAAATGGTTTCCCACTATTCTCTCAACGCAAATGCGGATGCACTTCATATAAATTCAACCTTCCCAATCCCTAACCCATTAAAGTAATTAGTATATAGGCTATATCCCGAACGGGCAGTAAGACGTGGTGCTAAAAAAAAGGATAGTTTTTGGTGACTAGTTTTTAAAAACCATTAGCAACTTGTGCGCTTAGTAAAATAAAACAAACATATGGTAAACAAATTTAGAACACTCAAATTAAAAATATTATTCAAATAAAATGATTTATCATTTGGTTTTAACACAGAGATACATATAAGTGTAATTATCAAATGGTCGAATTATATGGTCTCAGCTGACCCATTAATTAAAAAGTGAATATACGCTATGATAAAGTATCTGCGATTATGTCATAGGCCTACTTTTTATTTGTTATTCTTGGCCATTTTAAACATATACCGGCAAAAAAAAAGTGAAATGTTTTCCTGTCTGTGTGGGTGTCATCACATTTTGTACATATGATTACGGCCACATTTTTTTAAAGCTACGGTCACTGATAGGCTATTTTGTAAAATATATTTATGATCTGTATTAAATCAGACTGTGATTCAAAGAATGCTACGTTCCTATTTTCCTCCTTGCTTCCTTTTAATATTTGTATCATTAACATCCACTATGATTCCTTTTATGCGGAGAAAGATTCAAAAGCTCGGTTTGGCTGCCACGTACAAAGACGAAAACTCGGATGGAGGGAAATGACTCCACTACTGTTTTGGGCTCACTTACTTGAGGCCCGAAGAAGTAGAAGACGCTTTCTGCGATCTGATCAGCATCCAGCCAGCTGATACAAAACTGACAAGATTCGCAGATTACCTAACTGAAACATATATAGATGAGATGGAGCAAGCGACATTCCCGCCGCGCATTTGGGCGGACTTATGGAGGACAACAAATGCGTGCGAGAGCTTCCATTCTAGATTTAATTCATCATGCGCTTCTCCACACCCAGACATTTTTGTCTTCGTACAAAAGTTAAATCGGTCCAAACTGACACGTACATTCGAATCAACAGTGTAAGAGAAGGTAATGTGCAAAAGACGGATAATAAGTCTAAGTTGAAACAATCATTCATTGAAAAAAAACTTAAACAGTTTAGGAATGGAGAAATAGACAGATTAAGCTTAGTGAAGTGTGTGTACTTCCAAATCTCCTTTGTATGACTTGTTTATATTATGTTTGTTATACTATTATTTAGCATACTTATAGCTATTATTGACAATGTTTTAAAAACGGAAATTTTACTTTGATATAATATTGTTTGGTTTTGAGCTAAATATAGTTAACTAAATTATATTTTTTGACTTGTGTTCTTCTTACCGCCAGACATAGCATTAATATTTGTTTATGTTCAGAGTTGGCGCAATTCAGGTCCTGTCTTGGGAAGGGGGGTATTGGCGCAATTCGGGTCCAGTCTGGGGGGGCACTTTTAGGCTCTTGGCGCAATTCGAGTCCGAGCTAAGAGAATTGGCGCAATTCGGGCGAGCCCTAATAATGATAATAAACAGGTTTTTACATTATACTGCACTTTGCCTTGACATTTCTATTTTACAAACAACTAAATTAATAATGTATTCTCATAAAGTGTTAAAACCTTGAATTAATGAGGATTTATTGTTAGAATATATTTATAAACACAAATACTATTTTTGTAGTATTTAGCTTTATAGTATATTCTTTTATCAATTACTAATTAAAACATATGCTTATAATATGTATGACCTAATTTAATTACAACATACATACATCGGCGGTGTCCCAGTATAAGGGGTCACGATCACAGAAGACGAGATTGCCCCACTCAGGAGGTCAGGGTATGATTCTAGTTTGAGTTAAATACTATTTCTTGATATCCTTCTTAAATATTATGGCCTTTTGATATTATCTTTAATCCTCTATTCCAGATTAAAAATATAAAGCAAAAAAATTCCTAGGTTTTAAATACTATATCAATAGGCTGTAAGCGAATGGCTACTATTAGTGTAGTTTATCTATTTTTTAAATCTTAGTTACATTATAGTCATGATATTACACATAACTGTATATGATATCCCCATTCTCGAATACTAATTCGCTCAATATTTGGATCAATGATTCACTTTGTAAGGCTGTATTAGCGACTTTTAAGAGCCCCTATGGGCTAGTCCAAGAGGAACGATTGAAAAATGATATTTTAGAATAACTAAGTCCTCAAACGAATAAATAGCTATCTCAATAGCCCTATTTGACTTGGACGATAAGCAAGAGAAATAGTTTTAATACATATCTGACTACCTGAATAGGTTCTTATTATGTCAATCACTATCTAAACGTTTTTTTCACATGTTTTCATCCTAGATGATGTTGGTGAATTTCCTTAAAATCAATCTTGTCATACTTTGTATTTAAATTAGTAAATCAAATATCCCCAATAGTCTACGTATACTAGTACACACAAGGATATATATATATATAAAAATTATAGTTAGTCTGTATGCTCTTTGGTCTATTTTATCTTTATCAATTTGATAGGTGTCATGTTACTTTATCATAGCACAAAAACTGTGTGATGACCTCTGTTAATTTAGTTTTTTATATAATATAGTAATCTGTACCGTGTGAGTATAATACAAGGAGTAGGAGATTTGGGCTTTCAGCATCTTTATTTAAAAGCTAGTAAACAGTAACTGCATCATAAGTTTTTATCGGCCAGCTAGACTAACCGGGAATTGCTTCTTCCCCCTCGAAAGTAACATATTTTTTCTGTAATGATACTTGTTGTTGGAAACCCTGGGAAAAAAGGAACGTTATTTACAGCCCATCATTAGTGACCAGTATTGATCCTTAAAGCTGGGTTCTAAGAAATGGTACGTTAAGAATCGACAAAGGTAATACACACCAACACATTATCACAAGAACAAACTTGCAAAGGACTTACTTAGCTCTCTATGAAAACCATTTTAGAGATATTATACAAATGTAGTTATTAAATACAAATAAAATAATATAATCATAGAGTATTGTATGGATAATTTACATCTTTTTTTTTGTAAACTTACTCAAGGACAACATGGAAAAAATAATTGCTGGTCAAAGTTTTTTTTTTCATAAATTGTTCCTACAGACTTCATAATAAACGGTACGGAGCTCCACATAGACTTTCTCACTTCATTGTTTAAATATGGAGATATTTACTCTAAGATCGTAATATATGTGAAACGAAATACTATACACTAGCAAACCAGAGAAAAAATGGCGCTATACTTATGTTAAATTTTTTCAACCCCCAGATTCAAATTTAATTATTATTTTAGAAAATAGTTAAAGTACTCACTAGTATATTTGGACAAAAAAAAATCTATATTGGTTCTACAAGGGTCAATACTTTGTATTCATATTTCGACTTCCATTAAAAATTTTCAACAGTTTATTAGGGGCTGCACATTTTATGTTTATCGCATTTTTATTAAATTCCTCATTTATAAATCTAGACCAATATAAAAGGTAAATATTGACTATTGAGTCTAAAATGTATGAAATGATAGAGATAGATCATTGCTGTACAAACATTGCCCCTAAGAGGTTAAACTAAAAAGAACATAACTTTTTATGGATTTACTTATCTATTTGCTATGGAACTAGAAAATCATTGCGTTAAAACAATTAATATCTATGTATAACTAAAATTCACAAAATTGTATTATTATATTGGCCAATATCTCTGAAACTATTGGTTTTATAAAAATATATTTCAAATCAAAGTTTTTTATTTATAATAATACTACAATTTTGCGGCGATAAGTTATTTAGTATCTCAAATAGTTTCGGAGATTGGAAATATCCTCTATGTAAAGTACCCTAAAAACCATTTTCATAGGAAAATGAAAATAACCATTTTGTTTATAATCTTAATCAGTGCCTAGATAAGAATTTTAATCAAAATCGTTTGAACCAATTTTGATAAAATCGATTTTTTCTCTTTCCACCCTTCAGTAAACAACCCTTAATTTTAGGGTTAGATATCCAATTCCAAAAATCCCTCAGAGCAAACCTATGATACCAAGTTCTAGCCTGATCGGTAAAATAGTTTAGGCTTTAGTTGGAGGTACAGACAGATAAACAGATGTACGGAAATTCAAAACTA
Organism: Timema californicum; assembly: GCA_902141385.1. Lineage (NCBI taxonomy): Eukaryota > Metazoa > Arthropoda > Insecta > Phasmatodea > Timematidae > Timema > Timema californicum. The sequence continues at coordinate 16,054 of CABFOW010003357.1, forward strand.
CTTTTTCGGATTTGGTGGATCAAAATTCATCAAAATCTTGAGTTCGATTTTTTTTTACGATAACAATACTTTCTCTATCTGTAAGATATCTAGAAAGTAAAAAATATTAATAAACACACATGGTAGACTGACATAAATAAGTTTAAATACATTGAGAATGTATAACAATCATAAATACATTAGTGGTTTGGTGTAACATGAGTGAATTTTTAGTGAGTATCCAACACATTTTTATAAACGGGGTTGAGCTATGAGGAGGTGATTCTCAAGAGGGAGGAAAGATGCTCGTACGTATGTCAGTTTCTAATACTCCTTTTCCTAAGTTTCATGGTTAAAAACACCTCTCTGAATACCAAGATACAAATATCGCAATATATTCTAAGCATGATTTACCAAGATTGGAAATTCCTACCTAGGTATGGTTTTAGCTTCTTGTTAAGTCTGTTTCACAAAACAATCCATTTTTAAAAAAAATCATCCCGCAGCTCGTAGTTTGTCCATTCATGGTTTAAACTATCATGTGTTATGTAACACACGACTATAAACACACCAATGTAACTAGAAGCTATGTAGCACATGTGTGCTTTAAAAATACATCCCTAATCACTATTGAATTAATTCATCAAAACTTTAACCAGTTAAAGCATTTCCCTCTGATAGTAACAGGTTATAATTCTAACACAAAACATATTTTTAACATAAAACCTAGTCAATAGCGTATTTTTATCTAAAAAGTTTAAGTAAAAGGTTGAGTCGACATAATATTTATTCCGTTCTTCCATTCAGATGGTCATATATATAAATTTGGCGTAAATTTACTAAATAAATTAAGATTGTCCAAAAACATTAAAAAAAAGTATTTCAATATATCTTAAACTAGAATAAATAATAACCTTAATGTCTTACATTATATTTTTGGTGTTTCCTTATTTCGTTCATAAAATCTATTTAACCTCAAGATTTTCTTTGGAATTTTAAGAATTAATATTTGTGGTTAGTGAAAGAGCATCAACAATTAATACGATCTTATCAAAAATTCCATACATTTTATCTGAGTCCAAATATGTTTAAGAAAATGTAACTCTAAATCAATTATTTTAAAATTTAGCTAAATAATATGTGTATAGTTTGAAATAAAGTTAATTTTAAAAGAGTTTAGACTACGTTGAATATACATTAGCATCTTAAATATATACTATTCTAATTTTTACCTTTAAACAATGAATTCCAAAAAAATTTACTCATATATTTTGAAGTAATGAAACTTGGAGTTTGTTATATAGCTCTACAATTTTATATTCAAGTAACAATTTTAAAATTGTTACAATGTATTCATAAAGATAAAAATACACATAGCTGATCTAATTTAGCAAGCCACAACAATCAAATCTCATTCAACAATGGTATTTAATGGTGGACCATGATAGTACATTTAATAAAATAAAATATTGTAAATTGTTTGAGGATATTATATTGTAATAAAGGCTAATAAAATATTAGTAAATACGCATCTATTATATGTACACAAAGTAATATATCACGAAATTCAATCAGGTCATAGTGATAACTAAATTTCTAGGATTTTTTAGATCTTAATATTTTTTAATTATATTGTAACATTCATATTTAGGAGCGAATAAAATTTGGGTTGGATTAAAAGCATTATCATCCCTTGGTTTGTGAAATCTCAAATAATACATATCAATGTTTCACCAACTTTGGCCAGTTGTGTACCCATTTTGGGGACATGGCCTAAGTAACGTACGGTAAAAAAGGGGAATACCTATCATATGCTGTCTTGCAAAGTATAAACGGCCGCTCCAAATGTTAATAAATATCCAGTGGTATTCTATTAATCATAAAGCTCAGGGTTATGTCACGTATCCCTGGTGGTATACGTATCACAGTTTGGGAAACACTATTCTAGAGTCTAGGCCACAAGTTCTCAATGGGGTGCTGACGCACCCGATGGTGCAGCAAGGTCTCCTAGGTGTACTACTAAGTATGCACCACTAGAAAAATATGATTGATTTAGTTGTTGTTTTTAGCGCAACATCATACTAACCATCCGGGTTAATCGATTTAGTTAAGATTAAGTTTGTGTTTCTACGATACATTTTTAGTGATTAAATAGTGTTTTTGTTATTCCTAGTACATTCTCTACCTAGTGTTACCTAAACTCAAAACACATGGATATAGGACTTTTCATAGCAAGACTGGCGTGAAATACCGGGGACGAGTCAAATGGTACCATCCTGTATAAAGATAGAGAAACTATGCTCTAGACCAGCGGCTCCCAATGTAGGGTGCACGTACCCCCAGGGGAACGTGACAGGAAGTCTGGGAGTACGTGAAATTATTTTAATAATGGTGGAAAGTGCTATATATACCAGCATTGTGAGACAAAAATCAGTCAAAAGCTATGAAATTAACTTAACGATATGGCGAGGAGCGGTGAGAGTTTTCTTTTCTTATATATTTGACCTTGAGAAAATGACTTTAATTACAAACATAAAATAGTTTTATATTTTTAATGAATTGATAAATAAATTAATTGCGTTAGCTTTTATTGTAACTTTTGATTTTTATATGTAAAAATAAATTTTACCTTATAATTACATTGTTTTTAATTCCAATATTAGACCATTTATTCTAAGCCGCAACAAATAAATTAAAAATAACTATTACTGTAGTAATTAAACATTTTGCTAATATTAAGGGCACAATTGGTGGAAATGGGCTGCCAAGGGGTACACAAGAGGAAAAAGGTCGGGAACCGCTGCTCCAGACTCTAAATAATTGTGTATGTGAAAGCATAGTTTTGATAAAAACTACATTAGTTCGGGATACACACTGCTCCTATGCAGACAGGACATAATCGCTCACACCCGTAGTCTTATAAACATAAACATGTAATAATAATGATCCCTCTTCCCCCATCTTTATTTATATAAAATAGAAGACTAAACTAAATTCAAGTGCTCCAACAAATTGAATAGCTCTACGCAAGGTTATTTTTATAAATTTTAAATATATATGTATATACATATATATATTTACAGGCCTTATCTATACTCGTATGTATACAAAGTGAATGTTCTGGACCAGAGCATGACATACACAAAAACTACTCTTATAACCCAACACAACACCCAGTCTCCCACCCGTCAATGTATCACTGTACAGATGACCAAAGCCTAATTTCACCCCGATAATTATTTTATATAAGGTGAGAAATGAACCCAGAGACCGGAAACCGGTAGGAAAACGCGCTATTATAAAATTTAATAGAATATTTATAAATTTATATATTTTAGTTTGGCATTAGAGCCCACCCTATTTCCAAAAACCTGTATTTATTTTAACAGTAATGTATTATAAAATAATAATCTAAATATATTTGAAGATTGCACCTAGACATGAGAATAGAACCCGTAGCAGGTGGTATTTACGACCATATTCAAATACATACCCTTGAACTTAACAAATCCGTTCCAAATAATAGCATTGTGTTAAGTTTTAAGTTAGTTACAGAACTTATTACAAAAGATTTAACTATGGCTATCTTTGATTAAAAATTGTATAGCTGTAGTAAACCTTTAACATCATAATATATTATTTCTTCACATACAAGCATTTAAATTGGAAACCACTGATTAATAATTTTAAAAAATGCTCCTTATGTATGTTACATATTTGTGTACTAAAATGCTCATTACTTTACGTAGATTAGATATCAATATAAAATATAATAACAGATTAGTAATAATAATAAAAATAATTATTTTAGTAAAAATATTTATATTAATAATAATAATTTTATAAAAAAGTATATCATGCATGATACATTCATGGGTATCCCGATTCGATGTCAAATTTCACAGCATTTTATTTGTAAAACCTCCAGATTTACAGCCTTATTAGCTTAGGAGTTCTTCACTTAGACATTAATGAACACAATTTCAAAATTGCTTGTATACGTTTTTATAATAAAATTTAAATTAAAACTAATAATTCACGTACTACGCCATCTTAGTGTATTTCAGACACACTTCTGTTGGTGGCTACATTGTGCTTTGAACTCAGTGCTATCGCGTAAACAAGACTGTTATTTCAATGAAAAAAAAACATTGTGAATTGTTAGAGGTTCATCCTGTGCATTGTTAGAGGTTCATCCTGCACATTGTTAGAGGTTCATCCTGTACATTGTTAGAGGTTCATCCTGCGCATTGTTAGAGGTTCATCCTGTGCATTGTTAGAGGTTCATCCTGCACATTGTTAGAGGTTCATCCTGCACATTGTTAGAGGTTCATCCTGCGCATTGTTAGAGGTTCATCCTGCGCATTGTTAGAGGTTCATCCTGCGCATTGTTAGAGGTTCATCCTGCGCATTGTTAGAGGTTCATCCTGCGCATTGTTAGAGGTTCATCCTGCGCATTGTTAGAGGTTCATCCTGCGCATTGTTAGAGGTTCATCCTGCGCATTGTTAGAGGTTCATCCTGCGCATTGTTAGAGGTTCATCCTGCGCATTGTTAGAGGTTCATCCTGCGCATTGTTAGAGGTTCATCCTGCGCATTGTTAGAGGTTCATCCTGCGCATTGTTAGAGGTTCATCCTGCGCATTGTTAGAGGTTCATCCTGCGCATTGTTAGAGGTTCATCCTGCGCATTGTTAGAGGTTCATCCTGCGCATTGTTAGAGGTTCATCCTGCGCATTGTTAGAGGTTCATCCTGCGCATTGTTAGAGGTTCATCCTGCGCATTGTTAGAGGTTCATCCTGCGCATTGTTAGAGGTTCATCCTGCGCATTGTTAGAGGTTCATCCTGCGCATTGTTAGAGGTTCATCCTGCGCATTGTTAGAGGTTCATCCTGCGCATTGTTAGAGGTTCATCCTGCGCATTGTTAGAGGTTCATCCTGCGCATTGTTAGAGGTTCATCCTGCGCATCGTTAGAGGTTCATCCTGTGCATTGTTAGAGGTTCATCCTTTAACTCCCTCCCATTTACCCCTTTCTTTACATCCTCTCTTCTTTTATTTCTATTTACTCTGATAAAACAGTTGAAAATCATTGAGTGTCAACGTTGGGTACATTCGTGTAAGGTTTTATAGAAAACATTTTGATTGTTTTATTTGCTGTTAGCTAAATTGGTCGTGTGTAGAAAAATATACTTCTCGGAAGTAATGCGAAAGTGTTCAATTAGTTCAATGCTAGTTGACAGAGAGAATAATCAACTAAAGAATATCTTGATTTACACTAATTATTATTCCTACGCAATTTTAACACCTTTGTAAGTATTATATCATTCAAGGTGTAATTTTACTAAACCAGTATTGTGTAGAATTTAATAGGCTATTATAAAAAGAATTACCATAGTGTGATGATGTACACATAATATTCAGTGGCTAAATATTATACTATTAAAATGTATGTATTGAATCATAGACATATGGTAACTAAACTCTTTGTTTAGGAACGTGATAAAACGCAAATCCTCTAAAGGTTGCGAAGAAGCACTAAGAGCTATTTTAGAAGAATAGATTATTCCCTATTTATCAAAGTTGTCCAAGTTGGCAGATGAGGATGTGGAGTTTCATCTTTCTATTTAATTTTCTCGAGGCTGTAATAAAATTAGTCTCCAGAACAAGGGGAAAGCAGTGAGGAGGAAACAAGTGAAGTCTAATACAGAGAATGACAGTGTAATTTGTTCTCAAATTACTTGGATAGGTCTAAATGGTACAGTGTGGAGGGAAATTCCCCCAATCCAAAGAAAGGCACAATCAGCCAACATAATAAAAAATATCGCAGGCCCAAAACAAGGTATTGTAATAATGTTTCCAAACTATGCCTGAAATATTCTAGTTTTAGATTATATAATAAGTGAAACTTGCAACAATACACCTAGAAAAGACAAGTACTTTGCTATTTCAAAGAATAAAATTTGGAAGCAGCTAAAAAAGAAAAGATATTGGCGTTTTGTGGTCTCATACTAATTGATGGATACGAAACGAACAGAGAGAGATACATTAATTTTTAAGCCTTTTGAGGATCAATTTCAAAATCTGTGTATCTTTCAACAATGTGTGTTGGTAGTTTTTAAGCTATGCATCGTTTCCTGAGATTGTATTATATAAGTATAAGAGATTTTCACGTTCAGACACATCTGGGACATATTCTTTCAAATGGTCAAAATGTATTTGTTCTTCATCAATCAGTAACATTAGAATAGCAGCTTTTCCCATTTAGGAGACGCTGAAAGATTTTGAGCATATACCTAGTAATACTGGAAAGTATGGCGTGAAATATTTTGGGTATGCGATTCCGTAAAGTTCAACAAGTTACGTTACACAGATAAACAGCCTGGAGATGATCTACAAAGAAATTTGTGATCAACTACTATAAACACTCTTTGTGGTGAATTTCGAAACTTTGGTCGGAATATAACAATGGATTATTATTTCCCTAGCGTGTTCTTTGTTGGAAAAATTCTTCAAAATCTTGATCATTCTGGCACCATTCGTCAAAATAATCCAGATATTCCACCAATCATGAAGCGTTCTAAGGCTCGTGAAGTTTACAGTTCTCAATTTTGGTTCAAGGACAAAGTCACAAGGGTGAGCCATGTCCCAAAAGAAGGGATGTGCTGTAGTACTTCGAAGTTCAATGTATAGTGAAGAATCAGCGAATCAAGAACATAAAAAGAAAAAACGTGGAACTATTATTTATTAAAATATCACAAAAAGTTGATTTGATTCTATGGATCAAATGGTTCGAACATTAACTTGTAAACATCAAAAAAGGAAATGACCTTTAGTGGCACGATATTCTTGATGTAGGTATCTTGAAAGCCTATTTGAAATATATTGTGCATCATTAAAAATATGAGTGTGTGTCGAAGAAAAGTCGAATCTTTTTTTTAAAGATCTTGTAAGAGAGCTTATTACATTCTATATGAATACTAGAGTAGAAAATAGCAAAAATCTACCAGAAAATATCATCAATACCATGTAAAATGTGTGGGGGGACAAGAAAAATTCAAAATCTGCAGGATAACGGCTGAAATTCACATAGAATTAAATAACGGTACACATTTGCCCCCCTCCCTCTACCTCCCCTACTCAAAATAGAGAAAGCTTCATAGTATGTGCCAAATGCAGTAGCCACCACATGTGAAAAGAGCACATCCAATCCAAAAAATCACTTAGATTTACCATTTAAAATGCATTGAAATAGAAGAATGTTTACGAAAATATTTGATTGATTATTTTTATATTTGTAAAATTCGATAAAAATTATTAAAGATATCCATATATTTTACTCAAATAAATAAGAAACTAGCATATTGAATTATTAAATCAGATTTTTAACAAAAATATTTGCTTAGAACTATGCATTTATAGGTGGCTAAGCCTTGAACAAAACATTAAAAAATAAGATTTCATAACTACCCTTAAATAAGATTTTCTTAGACAAATAAACTATTATCTGGTTAATCACATTAACTATACTTAAGATATAAATTCTAAAGAGAATTATTCAAATTTTTTTAACAAATTTCAAATTTTCGCTTACTTCAGTACTTTCAAATAATTTTTAATTTGTAAATATAAAAATAATATAATTATTTATAATAATGAATCATTCCCAGATATCCATTTTTACTAAATAATCAAGACCATTTTTAAACCATTTCACAAACTATTTACATATAAAGTATCTTTAAATTATTGTATTTATCTATCACGTAAAATAATTTCTAGGTTCAAATTTTGAAAAAAATCTTTGTTCTAAGCTCCAAATTTTCTTAAATCGAGAATTAGTAAATTAATATGATGAAATAAATACACAAACTTAAGTTTATTTTAGAATACTTACTATATAGCAGTTGTGGACCAAATAGTTAAAGGCATTATAAAAATAATGAATATTAAAAAGTTTTATTTGAGCGTTTAAACGACTTCAAGATATACATTTTAAACAAAATAGTTGGAGATATAGAATAGCAACACTCTTATAGCTGTTAAGTCCGATAATAGCCTCATCTAAATGTTTTATTATTTAAATATAAAAATGAAACCTTGACACTGGAATCTAACTAGGAAACTTTGGCTTAGTTTACTAATGCTCTTACCAAGAAGTCTTCTCGTCCCCAGGCACATTATTTACTCATATTTTAAGACAGAGTCTGTGATGGATGTGCGGAAATACAGTCTATATTAAGTATCAAATACAAAGATATAATATATTTTTGTTGGTTGTTTCATATTCTCATTTGTACCTAGGTAAAGTGTTGTTTGAAAAATAAAAAATACACATGTTGGTTTCATTAGAGCTTAGATTTTCATAGATAAGACCGGGTTTATATCCATGCATAGTGCTTAACTTATAATAAACATTATATGTGAGGACAGGGTTGATGTACAAATTGACAATTGAACGTGATTGTGGCGCTAAATGCAAATGATGCCTTATTAATATACGAGAATGAATTAGACCGATTGAATAAGGTAACAGGCAGAATCAATCTTTCAATAAATGTCTCCAAAACAAAGTGATAGTTTTTATAAAGACGGATAAAGATAGGGTTGCCAACTTAGTATACACGGAAATCTGTTAGAACAATTTAATAATTTTGTGTATCTGAGTAAAATGTTTTGTAAATATGAAAGTATGGGTGGTTGAAATCAACATCTTGGAGAGTTGTTGAATGTATATGAAATATTGCTAAAAATGAAGTCGTATTGAAAAGGGTAAAGATGGGAGTTTATAAAAGTGTGTAATGGGTGTGAAGCGTGTGTTTGTCAGGATAAACACAGGAGTGTGGGGAATGCAGTTGGAATGAGATATCTAAGAAGTGTATGTGGAAAAACTCGTGCTGAAGGAAAGTGGCTTGAAAGAGAATACAAAAGTTAAATGTGAAATAAACATAACTCGCTAGCTTAGACATGTTAAGAGTATCTGTGTGAATAGAATGATAAAGCAAGCATATAATGTAAGTGAGTATTTATCAAAAGGAAGAGGTAAATCATGTAAGACGTGGTTAATGTTGTAGACGAATGTCTGAAAAAGAGAAACATTAAGAATCTTAATAATAAAATAGCATGTATGACCCAGTGTGTGGATGTTGTTGAAGTTATGGGAGTATGCAAGGATAGGGAAGTATGGAGAAAATTAGTAAGGATGGATTAAGTACGGAGTTGTCTTTTGAGAGATGCGTAGTGTCTTGCCTACCCCGCAGGGGAATGGCGTGTTTATGTATGTATATGTGTGTATATATACGTATGCATGTATGTATGTATGTATGTATGTATGTATGTATGTATGTATGTATGTATGTATGTATGTATGTATGTATGTATGTATGTATGTATGTATGTATGTATGTATGTATAGCTATAAAATTATTTCAAGAGCATAAAATGATAAATAAAATTTCTATATTTTAAATTATTGAATATTAATAAAATAAACACGTATTTTAAGTTTTTTTTTAACTATTTGTACCTTATAAGTGAAGAAAAATATTACGTTTTTGTACAAATTTACCTTGAACCGCCAAATGACTAGTCTAGTAGACAAGGAGGAAAATACTATTTCGGGAGTGTTCAGATAGAGTCAGGAGTGCTCGGACATAGTCGAGAGTGTTCGGACATAGTCGGGAGTGTTCAGACATAGTCGGGAGTGCTCGGACATAGTCGGGAGTGCTCGGAAATAGTCGGGAGTGTTTGGACATAGTCGGGAGTGTTCGTTCGCTTATCACCGCTGAAATACTCGGGACGTAAAAAAAATCTTAAATGTTAACAATAAACTACTTAATACTTAGCAGCGCGACTTACTACCGGTTCAGGTTGTACGCTTAAGTACTAATTGTGCTAATAGGCTAGGAATTGGTAAGGATAAATATAAAGTTAGTGAACTCGCATTTGCATGGATGGAGAGTGGAAAATCAGTCGGGCAAAACCACCCCAAGTTCATCCGAGTGAGATTCGAACCTCTGTAGCATGTCATTTATATAATATAACATCAACAATAAGATATTTAAAAAGAAACTATCAAAATTCCATAAATACAATTAAAACAAGATAACAAGTACTTATTTATTCCAATAAGATGTGACAGATGTTGATTCATTGTGAATTGATGTTACCGAGAAACGCCCAAGCGTCAAGGAACATTGCCCCAGTGGACCATTTCGGCATCGCGAGCATTTTCCCATCTTGACCGAAGGGTACACGTCGAAGAAAAGAAAGATCATTGTATCTGCTCGCAACTCTTGCTGACAGCGCTAGTGAGGAAGTGGATTTGTTTCACAACTCTCTCCTCCCCCCCTTGAGATCTACTATTGTAGACCGGGCCAGTTCTGTGGCTATATAACAGATTCCCCGTGGATCACATTCTTTTGTATTCCATTGTATTAATTCACCGGAGGAGGAACTACTCCATACAACTTCAGCACCAAAGACTACTGGTGGCCACGATGTGTCAGGCGTTGGTCTCACCACCGCGTCACAGAGGAAGCCTCTTCTGAGAAATATTTAGTATCATGTCAGAATGTCTGGCGTTGCTATCTATGTCCTTCAGACATAGTATCGTGTATTAGAATGTCTTGCTTTACTTTCTATGTCCACCAGACATGGTGTATTGTAAGAATCAAATAGCTGAAGCTATTACTTATTCGTAAAATTATAATAATTGTACAAGTGGCAGTATGAAGCCAACTCTGAGTTGGAGGTGGCTGCATTAACTGAAATCTTGTGATCTTAATAAAATAAATCACACATAAGTAGCCGATGGTTTCCGCACGTCCATCATAGACTCTGCCTTAAAAATATGAGTGAAGAATGACCCTGGGAACGGGACGAATTCTGGATAGCTCAATGGTTAGAGCATTGTCGTTCTAAGCCAAAGGTCTCGGGTTTGATCTTTGTGTCCAGGTGTCATTTTTCAATTTTCAGAATATAGTGTATTGTGTTAGAGTCATTCTCTACATCCATCAGACATAGTTTCTTTAGCCAAATTGTCTGACGATTATTCCCATATGTCCATAAGGCATAGATTAAATATATGGGCTCTATGCTCTACATATGTATAGGACCAGGTGATTGAGTATAATGAGTCCGTGAAGTTGATTTACTTTTTAAGATATTGATATATTTTATAGCATCCTAAAAGGAATGATCTCGTTTAGAATCTCTTTAGGGCAACAAAAATATCATATAATATTTTCTTCTTTGGCCTTGTTCGGTCAGTGACTGGTTGCAGTCACTATTGCACCCTTGTTTATGTAGCCATTTACGGTGTGCAACCTGTGGGAGAACTACTAGATTGAAATAGTGGCCCGCGAAGATAATGCTTACTTTTCGGCCCCCTTCATATTTATCCTAGTGTTCAAAGATGGTTTGCACTAGTATGCCCTAGTAAGAGGTATATTTATAAATTTAATATTGATTGCTCTAGCAGAACTTATCAGGAAACGACCGGCCATATTAAAATACTGTGTAGATGCCTGATTGTTAGCCATCTGTTATTTGTACGATTAAAATGGAAGCTCCTCTTATAGGATATTATTCTTTTGTTTTACGTAACTCTCCACGAGGGTTAATACAAGCTAGCTAACTTAAATTATATTATTCTTAGTAACTCTAAAAATATAGGATTTGATGCTATGTTTCTATTTTCAATTGTTTCACTATTTTTCATGATAGCACCTCTAAGGAATTAGTTTGGTATGAACCTGGCTAGACTGTCCTTTTTTTTATTGCCTAAAACTTAATTCCTTTTTTTTACTGTTGCTGAGCTGTGACAGCTGATTCAAACTAATATCCATATTGCTAGAGATATTTAACTAAACAAAATGTTATGTCTAACTACTGTCGGTTCTTTGTGGACAAAGTAATCATACCTAATCTTTTCTATCTAGATAATAGAATATCTTTATAATTAATTAATTGAATTTAAATCTTGTCACTCATATGTAATTCTATATCTTTTCGTTTACCTTTTAATAAACTTATTTGTTATACTTCTATATTTCTGTGATGCATTTTCCTTCCTTTTCATTCATTAGGTTTAACTTATTTAATTATGTAAAAGCAATCGTTTATTTTTAAACGTGATAAGAGAAGAAGCGATGGACTCGGTCTCCCCGTCCTCGGCAGTCTATATCAACACAAAACTAGTGCGTTAGCTAACTATGCCACCGAGGAGGGCTTATTAAATGTTGAACCCTAATATTGGGGTTGCAATATTGGTGCCCGCAAGACTGATGACGGGAAGATTTGGGTTCTAGACACAGTGGGATGTACTCAGGGTTGCAGTGTTGGTGCCCGCAAGACTGATGACGGGAAGATTTGGGTTCTAGACACAGTGGGATGTACTCAGGGTTTCAGTGTTGGGGCCCGTAAGACTGATGAACTGGAAGATTTGGGTTCTAGACACAGTGGGATATACTCAGGGTTGTTTCATAGATTTGGTTCTACTCTCCCCCCACGATAATGCGTTTAGGCCTACACTATTTTTAAATGTAATCCGAGTCATCCTCAGCACATTAGCGTTATTAGTAGAGACGAGTATAAACCGAAAGGGTGAAAGACGCGGTGTTAAGAAAAATAAATGGTACTATACAATTGCTCTAACTTTCTCTTATTAAGTACTAGAACTTCAAAGAAAATGTTCAAAATTGTATTTTCAGTAAACTACGTTTAAATAAGTTTTACTCCTAAAAACACATCCTCTTTTAAGTCACAATAAAATCACTTTGTTTAAAAACTTGAAACCAAATTGTTCGAACATGTTTTTTTTTTAGTTCAAGTTTTAAAATATAAATTTATTTATAAGCCATCCTAAAATTATTTGTAGCTAGTAAAAACATAAACATATTCTTATTTATGATTTTAAAAAAACTCCTCGATATCCAATTTGAACCCAATTTTTAATACCAATTTTGAATTAATTCAAATAATTAGTAAAGTTTTCCTTAAGTAAACTATATGTTTAATAATTTATTGGTGAAAAATAAATATACATTATTTATTAATATTATTATATAAAGTCTTCTTCCGTTATCAATTTTGAAGAAAATTGCCCTTCATAGTATAGTAGTATATATAGATTAAAAATTTAAAATAAACAAGTTCCCGGTAAACTATTATATAAAAAAAGCAGTGTTATTTGGGAGATCAACCGCTCCCTAGAGATCCTTTTATACAAATTCATAAGAGATATTTTCAAAATAACACTTTTTTATGTAAGCCATAAGCAAACCTTTCTAAAATACTGATATCCCCCAAATCAGTATACAGTGATAATTTTAATCTCAAACACTCCCAATAGAAACATTTGTAGCCAAATCACTAGTAATGTTTTTAATATTTTAAATTTTTAATAGATTAGTCTTTTGATAACTATCGCCAAACGAATTTTTATTCAAAAAGTCACAATGCAATATAATTTATTATGAAAAACACTTTCAATATACCCATTTGAAAATACATCGTTAAGGCCATTAGACAAGTTTCAAGTTTGTAGAAAATCAGTTATCAGTAAACTACCCATATATGAAAATGTACCTTAAAATAATTATACATTATTATTGGTCATACCAATCCTCAAATATACATATTAAAAAATATTAGGGCTATAATTAAAATAATTAGAATTTTCAAAAATGTCTCATTTGTAAACAGCTCTTCAATTAATTTTTGCCCAAAAACCAGTTACTTAATTCTATTTGTTATATCAAACAAATCTTAGATATCATGAATTTAAAGAAAATCAGCTTATTTCGAATAATGTTGAGATAAAAAAATCAGACTTTAGTAAACTACCCTTAATTGAAGGTCTAGAATAACCAAAAATCATTTTGTGGTATAGCCCTATAATACCTATATATTAAGTTTAAACAAATCCATCAAACAGTTTTGTAGGCCTAGGTCAAGGACAGACAGAAAGAAAAACAGGATTGTATGTGCTTTTTGGGTTTGTGCTCAGATAAAACGTAAAGATTCATCATATTCTCAAGATATATTTTTCACGATTACAATACTTTCTCTGGATATGATCAAGTAAAATTTAAGTTAAGCTTAGTATAGAGGCTTTATTTCAATAATTATTAAACACGGGAAATTATTTAAAAAATCATATCCATTAAAAATGTTATATTTTCAGGATAACTAAATTTCAAGTATCATTATAATTAGTATTTATGAATGTTAAGTTTGTTTTTAGCATAAAACATAATACATATATTATCAAGCAAGGTTTTGTTGTGGCTCTATTTGAGGTATTCAGGTTCAATGCTAGGCAGTGTCTCAAACACAAACCAGTTGAAAGAAAACTCTTACAAACTCGTGGTATGCCGATTGCGACAGTTTAGAGACACGTGTTTGTTTGGATATATTACATCTACACTTTGGGTTTTGAAACGGGTCAAATACCCATATAGATCATGCACATTCCAATTATGCTAGTAGGTATGAAATGAGGAAGAAATGTAGCTTCATTTGAGTCAAGGGAATGTGGAAAATTATAAAGAAAAATCCAGGTATTAGAATTAGCTGTAGCTCGAACCCTGATCTCCCCAATACCACAAGAGTTTTACGATTAATCTGGGTATCCCCCAATTTAGCCCATTAATATATATTTGATTCAATTAATTTAAAGTGATTAATAAATATTAAATATATTTAAAAACTTGTATTATCTCAGATATGTATGAGAATAGGCGAAATAATCGAAGAAGAATTTATTAAATTTTGTAAATATTAATTACCACAAATAAATATTTAGAGTGATTAAAAAGCACACTTTCAAATTGTTCTTTATCTCTTTTGTTATTCAAATTTTTATATACACAAAAATTAGACAATTATATATTGTTTGAGAATATGACCATCTTAGGAAGAAGGAGGATTCAAATATTGGATGACTTGAAGTAATGGAAATAATTCTGGGAGCTGAGGGAGGAGGCCGAGGACAGAGCGCATTGGGGGTCAAAAATCGTTGACAAAAGGAATAGAACTCTCTTAAGACAAAACACCTAATAATAGAAAATAATTATAATAATAATTACAGAAGCTCTTAGGAAAATAAACCATTGTTCTCCTCTTCCTTGAACAGTTTGTTATCTGCTCCTCCCATCTCTCTTATATCTCAGGTACCCCAGGATCCTCATTACATGTCCATACCATCTCAGTCTTGCTTCCTCTACTATCTCATGTACTCCAACATCCTCACTACATGTCCATACCATCTCAG
>CABFOW010003357.1:32225-55829 GCA_902141385.1 Timema californicum
TCATGTACTCCAAGATCCTCATTACATGTCCATACCATCTCAGTTTTGCTTCCTCTCCTATCTCATGTACTTCAAGATCCTCATTACATGTCCATACCGTCTCATTCTTGATTTCTCTACTATCTCATGTACTCCCTGTAAGCCTACTCTCTCCCAGATAACTTCATTCCTAATCTTGTTCCTCCTCATGACAACTAACATGCTCCTCACAACTAGCAACATCCGATAACATTCAACTTACATTATTTTAATAAGATCGACTTCATATGCAGAGAAAATAATTGTGGATCATCGGTGTAGATCATAGACCAACGACGGATAAGATATCTACAATTCGGAAAATAGAAGAAAAAAATTAATGCAGGAACACAACATGACGGTTCATCAATTATATACATAGATTTTAAAAAACCCTAGATTCTGTTAAAATAAATAAAATGCATTTTAGTTAAATTTGGGATACCAGTACCATTTTTTTTTCAAACTATCAATTTTCCAGCTCTAAGAGTAATTAAATCCATAGAGCCCAGCCTGCTTGTAGGAACCGTAGCGGCCGTATATAAAGGCCTACTAAATATACAACTTTGTATAGAATTTCTTTGGTTATTATTGAAATAATCTTTGACTTAAAAATAGAGTATCGTAATCTTTAAATAAAATTAAGATAAGACAATTTGTTAGGCATGCTATAAGACAAACATAGTTTTTCCACTGAGCTTTCAAATTATGAAAAACATAATTAATATTAATAGAAAATATATTATTGAAATATTGGATAAAGTAAATTATCTTGGATAGTGTTTTTTAATAAATCATAATAGGCAAACCTATAATTATTAATTTTAAATTTGATCAAATTAGAACTTAAATAAAAACTATTATTTTTAACACTTAATCTTACCACCCATTCGGGTTGTGTGCATATGTACTTAATGTACTAATTACACTAGTGTTTTAAGGATTAGAAAGGTTTAATTGCGATGAAGTTCACCAGCATTTGTGTGGAAGGAAAGTAGAAGATAATTTAGAAAAGTCAAACTCAGTGCACCCAACCGGGATCGGACCTCGATCTCCCCGTCTTTGGAAATCTAGTCCAACACGAGAGTCGCGCTTTAGACCACGTGGCCAGCGAGGTGGGTTTAAATCAACATTATATCTATTAATTTTCTATAAACAGCCACACACACATTTAAGTACTAGATTTCAATCATCCAAATATTCTTACGCAATTTAAAAAAAGTTTACTTTTAGATCTGCAAGACTTTTCTTAACTTAATCTTGTTGTAAGCATAATTTAAGGTGTGTTTGAATTTGGTCAGGATTTTATCATATTAGTTAAATTGTTTAAGGTGTATCATTTAAGGCACTCATTGTAAATGGAGTTTTGATTCATCTAATATTTACCGACCACAGATGAGAACACAGAGCCCTCCTTGTTAACACACCAACCATTCAAAGCGGAGACATTCTTCATCTTGTATTCAAAATTTAATGAATACTAGAGCTACATCGTATTTAACAATTACTCTCAAATTCATGCCTCCAAAATTAGCCCTTAAAAATAAATGAAGTAGACATATATATAATTTATAACTTCGGCAGATATAAAGTAATTTACTTTAAGAAACAAAACCTCTCTATGAACTAATTATTTAAAAGTGTAACTTTATGGTTTATACTTTTGTCGTTAAAGCCTTTTACGTTTGACCATATTAATTTAAAACACTAATTATTTTTGGAAGACAGATATAATAGAATATGAAATTAAAAATTGATGTAACACACGGGTTTACACTGAAAGATCATAAGCCTACTTGTTACCACAATGGTTCCACATATGATAGCGCCATAGTGGAGACTATAGGGTTAGACTGTAAGATTATACCTTAAACAAAGCTTCGCAAACTGGCCCGCCTCTTACAATACTTTATATTATTATTGCTATCTGGACTGCTGTCCTCTACTTAGTTATTATTATATGGCATAATAAACTAGAAGGTCATTGCCGCACTGGTATTAAATAGCCACTCTATCCCTATCTTGAGGTAGTCCTATCCATCCCACCTCATTACACCCTATCCCTATCTTGAGGTAGTCCTATCCATCCCACCTCATTACACCCTATCCCTATCTTGAGCTAGTTATATCCAGTCCCCTCATTACACCCTATCCCTATCTTGAGCTAGCTATATCCAGTCCCCTCATTACACCCTATCCCTATCTTGAGCTAGTTATATCCAGTCCCCTTATTACACCCTATCCCTATCCCGCCGCACGTTGGAGATATTACATTTTTTTGGGTCTCTTTGGTTTATGTTCAGTTAAAGATGTCGTCAGAGAACGACGTGTCCTCAAAAAAGGAATCTCGCAAGTAAAGTAAATTGAAAGCTGGTCAAGTGAAAATGTTAATTGGTGAAGTTCAAATATTATTAAATACATGCGTGTAACGTTCAGATCCTCACATAAATGGACGAACATTGAGATTTAAGTCTTGATCACGGAGGTACTGTCGAGGAATGAATGCCACAACGATTTTAAGAACACTGTCGTAACTAGTATTATGTGGAATGAGGTTGGATCATCAATCAACTTGACTTCATGTTGGCAACTGGGCGAGGATACCGCTTGGAAATGTGGGGAATTACCGCTTTTGTCGTATCGCCGTATCGTACCTGGGGCCATCTGCGTCCAACGGTGTCTTCACAGTGGTAGCCTCCTGAACAAGGTTCTACACTAGGCCCTCATTCATTAAGCATGTCCTGCCCACAGTTAGCCACGAGACATGATTATTCTAACAATAACGTATGAGTTGTACAGGGTATGTAGCTCATCAGTATGTAATATCCTCTACCCCCAGTATTTCTGTCATGACTGCTTACTACTTTAGGGATGTTTAGTGGAGTAGTTGAGCTAAACATATTATAGGAGAATAATAATCCTCTTATTACATTGTTCCATATGAAACATTGAAGAAATATTACACATACGAGGATATAATAAGGTGGACTTTCAAAGATCACAATAAACAAAGATGTAATTATATTAAAAATGACATTGAGTTTTTCGATTATTTATCTGAACAGAAAAACATTATATACTTACCTTTTTTTTAAATATAATCTGAATGATAAAATATTTTAACATACTATTTAAATTTTCAAAATAATTATTCACATTTTCTTACATTAAAATAATCAAACAATAAAATTGAATTTTATTTAAAATATATTTGTTCAAGTCTAGAAAATGTTGTTGATTAATCCAAACGCTTATCTAAATATCAATTCAATCTACAATCTGTATAAACAGCTATGGAGATATTTACGCAAATTCAATTTAACAAATAAGTCAAGAAACAGTTATAAAAATCCAAAAAAGTATATTTATCTCAACCGTTATATAATATTGACTATCACATAGTATTTTAAAATTGAAAATAATATAATTCTTTGTAATTTTGTTATTTCATTTTATAACATGAACTTAAAATATGCTAGAAAGATTACCCTATAGTTAAAACTAGTTTTGCGCTTTCAAATTGTATTTCTCTCTTCTTTCGAGAAAAATTGGTTGCGGAAAGTAGGTGCTCTTTTTTATATTAATAAAATTGAAAATACCTCTTTCGGTCTGTCATGGGTGTTGCGCGATATATAACACACACGAAGATATGAAAATTAAAAATTTGTAGCACATGTGCACCAAAATGTGCACCTCAAAGCTGGAATTTCTAAATTAGGTTTAGATTTACTTTTTACTCGTTTTACCCTGTTTTTTTTATCATTTTTACCATTTTTAATATTATAAACTATTTCACCCTTTTCACTCCTATTACACTTTTCACCCTTGCTATACTTTTAAATACATTTTTCCCTTTCAGAACAATTTACAACTTTTTAACATTTGTTTCCTTTTTTCCCTTTTATACTAATAAAACTTATCACACATTTGATCACCTTTACCCTTTTAACCTTTATGGATGTTTTAATTTTTTAATTGATTTACCTGTTTCTCTTTTTAATCTTTAAAACTTATTGTTATTTTTTTTCGCCCCTTGAGAGTTTTTTCGTTTATTTCCATTTGCCCTTTTCCCCTTATTGACCTCTTTGGCCATTTAAAATTACGTTGACCCTTTATGTTTTTTAGCATTTTTACTTAACCTTTATATCCATTTAAAATAAATTTGATCAGACTTTTGTTATACTATTTTTGCCCTTTATTCCTTTTTTCCCTTTTTAATTTTTTTTAAATACCTTAACCTTTTTACCCTAAATACTACTCAAATGCTGAGCCAGGTATTTAGTGTAAATAAATGGTACAGAACTCCGCACAAACTTCTCGCTATATTGTTTAAAAATGGATATATTTACTTAAAATATAATATACACTAACAAACCCGAGAACAAATCGCAGTAGGCCTATACATACGTAAAACAGCTTTTGGATCACGGTTTTATATTTTATAATTTTATTTTTAAAGTATTAACGTCTTCATTTGTATATTTGGACCAATAAAAATATCGATATTAGGTCTCCAAAGTATTAAAATTTTGATTTCTGGTTAAAACTTTCGGCATATTATTTGGGAATGACCATCTGATGTTCATCGCATTGATATTAAATTTATCTTTTATAAATTTTGACCAATAAAATATATAAATATTGACAATTGAGTCTAAAATGGTGTAAATAGATCATTGATGTATCAGTGGTGGACCCAGGAAGGGGCGCGGGGGCGCGTGCCCCCTTCAAGAAATTTAGCCAATTATTACACCCTCCGCCGATCCTATAGATAAGGCCCCTAAAACTATAGGATAGGAAGGATGCAACAATACATGGAAAATAACAACTGGAAATAGAGCAAAGTTTAGATCAAAATATTCTTTAATTATCAAAAGTATTAAACAAACATGGGAAAGACGGCCTTAATTCAAAACATCTTATAGCTACTATTCTGAAAGAAAACATTGACTTTTGCGCAGGAATTCACGAAGTACGCTGGACTTAAGGTCCTTCAAACATAAAGTTATGGCTGGTTACTCATAACCCAAAACAAGACTTAAGGTCTTCCAAAGCGTAAATTAAGAACAAGTTTTACATATGTTCACAGGACATATCGAACGAACTTAACTTGCATTTACGTTAATTCAAAGTACTACAAATTTACATTAGAGTTGGATCAACGTGATCCAAACACAAGGTTAGCTAAGTTAACATAAAAGTTTCTAAGTCGAACGCAATTTCCTCTTTGCGTTGACTATACATTTAACTAATTAATGTAGGCCCCTCTTTCATGACCTAAATAAAGCTTGTAAAACAAACATAATATAAACAAGGTGAAAAGTTCGTTTCTAAGATTCTACATTTAAAAATTATTTCCTAACTGTAACGTTCAATAGCGATAAAACAACTATCAAACTTTCTTTCTTAACATGCTACATCTCTATGGTGATTCCTACACCTATCAAACGTGCAGTAAATATAATTCGTCTCTACCAGACGTTCAAATAAATGTGATCCCTACACCTGTCCAACGTGTAGTTATAATGATACATATTTACAATTTACAATCCTCTTTATAATGAGTCTAAAACACGGAAACAAGGGGGAGGGGTTTTCACATCCAACTCAGTTACGCTCAAACAGTCCATTACGTCATTCTGAAGCAACTTCGTAGGTTTTCCAAGCCGCTGATTGGACGCGTCATTGTCGCAATGCAGTATTCCATTTCTTGACCAATGTAGAAGCTTGAAAGTTCGGCGTGGGATTTCCATATCCCTCCGCCAGACGGCAAACCAGGGTTAGTTGATTTGGCGAAGAGGTATCAAGTAAACATTGGCTAGTTTTATTGCAATGTTCGGGCTGAGTAGATCGTTGAGCACGTTCTCCAAGATGTAGTCGCCCAACTCTTGTTCATCGGTGCGTTTGACTCGCCAGCGACGTAGCCAGGGATCTGGACGAAGGTACGTGTTGAACAGTTATTTTACTACACTGTTTATAATGGATTTTTCTGAATGCTGATTTTGAGTAATTGTTGGGGCTACATTAGGCTATAATAGTGAAGAATACTATTATAGGTTTCTTCGAGGTTATTCTGGGGGTGGGTAGTATGTATTTAGGCGAATCAATTTGTGATATTAGGTTAAGTGGGGAGCAATTGTACAATACGAAGCATTGTATTGTTACACAATTAAATCAATTTTAAAGTCACTACTAATTTCATTGTCACTTAAAACAATCTCCCTAACAAATGTTTAAGTTGTTATTGTTAATATTATTAAATGATTAGCATACAGTAATTATTATAAATACTTAAGAGAGTCACATTAAATACTAACATAATGAAAATAGGTATTAATGAAACAACCTAAATTTAAGTACCACTCCTCTCACTTTGTTTAAGTTTATTTTAATGAAAACGTGTTATTACTTATTAGTATGGCTTATAGGTAAGATTTTAAGCTAGAATAAAAAATAACTAAACTTACTATAGAGTTGAGTTAAAATTCGATTGTTCGAAATCTGAATGATTCCATCTATTTTGTCTAATTGATTGAATAACTTAAAAAATCAATTTACGTGGTAATTATTATAATATTTAAACTTATTTCCCTCTTAATAATCATTAATTTATTATGTTCTTATTAAAAGGTAAATAGGTTTAAATATTATAACAATTAGTATATAAATAATGTTTTAACTATTAAATCAACTATACGAAATACCTGGAACTATTCATATTTCGAACAATCGAACTTTAATTCCATTCTATAGTTAAGCTAGCTATTTCTCATTCTAGCTCAAAATTTTACCACTAATCCATACTAAACACGTTTTGTGAGTGG
Organism: Timema californicum; assembly: GCA_902141385.1. Lineage (NCBI taxonomy): Eukaryota > Metazoa > Arthropoda > Insecta > Phasmatodea > Timematidae > Timema > Timema californicum. The sequence continues at coordinate 39,068 of CABFOW010003357.1, forward strand.
TATTATTCAAAGATATTGTTTAAAGCACTTTATTTAAAAATAAATTATTTGAAAAATCTTTATTTATTATTAATCATTGAAATAGTAATAATAAAAATGATAGAATAATTTAAACCTAAACAAGGTGAGAGGTGAGCAACTTAGATTGGGGTATTTTAATTAATGACTATTTTCACCATTTTAACTATTAATGTGACTATCATAAGTATTTATAATAATTATCGTATATTACTCATTTAATAATATTACCAATAATAATTTAATAATGAAATTTTGTTAGTGAGATAGTATTGCTTGACAATAAACATTAAAATTGATTTAATTGGTTTACTTTTCATGGTGTGAGATGTATTTGTAAAAACTTTTATTTGTGTAAATAAATATTACATGTATACTTTTCACGTTTGTAAAACTTTGATTTGTGTGAAGAGATATTCCAAGTATACTTTTCATGCCATGAGTTATATTTGTAAATACTTTTATTTGTGTAACTAAATATTCCAAGTATACTTTTCATGGTGTGAGATATATTTGTAAAAACTTTTATTTGTGTAGATAAATAAATATCATAAATTGTCATATTTGTCTTTTAACGTTCACACACAATCCTATCCTATAAATACAAGTTTATTTGGTTTAGAAGCTCAGTCTCAATCATTATGGATAAGTTGAAACGTTCAGAATAAATCAATTAAATCTATTTACTTTCTCTTTAGGTAGCAATCTAAAGTCACAACAATTTATAAAAGAATATGACAATGTTGCCATGTCCTTCCTGTCTTTGATTCTCCAAGGATTTCCAACCAACATATTTGGGTGTTTAAAAAAATAATAACAACATTATATTGCTAGTTTTTTATTGACAATCAACAATTAATTAATTTAAAACATTTATAACATGAAGCCACAAAAACAACATAGTGTTTTTTTACAAGCAGCAATATTATTTAGCTCTTGTGACCAATACAAGTAATTAAGTCTATGGTACAACATTATTTATAGCGAATATAATCTCTTCTACCATTTATAGAATGAGTAGGAGTCACCTTCAGAAAAATTCAGGACACGCTGAGAGGCGCTAGAACGCACATTGACAATGTCTCCACCGTTTTTATCGGGCAACCTTACTCTTACAACAAACTCAAGCACAATAACGTTCAGTTCATTTGTGGTCTCTTCAGATAGCACAACGTTATAACTTTTGTTTTTCTGGAGTTCGTTTAAGAACTTGACACGGTCTAACGCACTGAACAATACCTCCTCTTCCAAACAGGCATCCTGGTAAGCAGGATTTAGAGGTTTTTGATAAGATTGATGTTTGTGTAGAATAATATTGGATAACATTGCGTAGGTCCCCTCACAAATTCGGTATTTGAATGGCATAGTGGCAATTGGAAATGCAGCAAAAGAAATATCCCTGCGAGAAAAAAAACACTCTCGCTCAAGCGGTAACTCTCTCTACTAACAAACTGCGTTCCCCTCTTACGTTTTTCAAAATGTTACCACTAGCTCCGATGACATCCGCAGAGTGCTACGACAACATGAGCGCGCCTAGTTTATTAATTCCCTTTTATACATCACACTTTGTCCTCCGATATATATCATACAGAGTGCTTTAGATCTAAATCGCTTACAATCCAAATAATAGATTGACTTTGGAAGGAAGACGTTACCGAAACTGTCCAAACCGATTGTAGTCATCATGCGTTTCACTAATAATATTAACATTTGAATAAGTTTCGTACAATTTTAAATCCTTGAGATTTAAGGATTCTTCGGATTTTATCTCCTCCTCCGTTGGTGGTGGGCACGTGGGCAACTCTGCTGACTCTGGTGTCTGGTAGGCAGACGGCTCTGGTGGTGGGTACTAGAGTGACTCTAGGGGTGGGGGAGGTGGCTGTGGCATCTTAAAGGATGGTGGCGGGTGGTGGAGGCCTGGAGAACATGGCCACAACGTCCCCTTGGTTGATAATTGCACACAGCACATGTCATATCACACATGTAAGACCCCTCGATTCTCTCGTAGTGTGGTACTTCAGTCGCTCTTATCGTGTGACAGGTGGAGTCACAGAACTAGATTTAGCCTCACTCTTCTATGTATTGGTTCACTACTTTGTAAATTACATGTCTATCGCTTACAGCCAAACTGTGAATATTTTCTACAGTCATAAAGGCACGCCCCGCAATCGTATGACCCACAAAAAATTAATTAATACGGCCGGTTATGAGCATGGTGAGAGTACCGGAGAGCTAAACGTGCTGTATAGTTTGTAGGGTCCACCGTGGGAAACGGTCCACACATATTAACTGCCCAGTTGCTCGATGTTTATGTTGTTAACTTCTTGACTCTTCTGCAGCATCTCTTAAACGCTTATATATATATATATATATATATATATATATAGGCTATTAGGCGTCTCTTGAACTTTGTATTGGCCGCTTTTAATGTATCCACGGAGTACTTTTGATCGGTGGTTAGATCACACAATTTTACGGTCTGCATGGCATCAACAATATTTACCAGCTGCTGTAACTTGTCCCTCTTGAACCACTCTACAAAAGCTTATAAATATACAAACAAGAGGGCGCCTCTCTATATATACACCCCTCCCTCGAACTAGGTCGCGTGGTACGAGATTAACAGGTTTTATGACCTCTTGTATTAGCTAACGGTTTCAAGGTCACGATCTATTCTTGTCTCTACTCGTCTTGTCTAGCCAACAAACTGGCACCAGGTATGAGTCATCAGGGTTGCGACAGTGCGATGACGTCATCGCGAAAACCCATTATCTGAAGGAAGGGTTGCCAGGGTCAATGTACTCATGTAATAGTTCACAGTTTCAAAGTCACGATTTATTCCTTTCTTGTCAAGCTGCCAAACTGGCGCAAGGGAAAACCCATTGTGACATCATTCTTGTTTCGACTTGTCGAAGAGACAATTTGATGACGGTGAGCGGTCAGTTCATGTAAAACCGCATTTATTTAGCATTACTCGTCAATTGTGCTCACGCGCCTGCCAAGTGTTGATGTATGCTCTAGTCATGTTTATTTTTTCCTGGCCTCACAAATGCGGGTGTACTTCACACCCTGTTATGGTAGGAGGTAGGGTAACCGGGGTACGCAAATGATGGTACAACCAAAAATTTTATTTAAAACTGTTTTCTGTTGGTATAAGTGGCTCAAGGAATAGAATGATTGTTTCTTATTTTCACTTCATCCTTGGGTAACAATCTACCATCACAATGCATTTTATAATAATTTTTGTATACAGGCATCGATCTTCACTTGGTCTAAAGCGTCGTTATGCTAGACGGCTGATGACAGGGTGATCACCGTTTGATTCCCATTCTGAGCTTTATTTTAAAATGCGGGTTCATATTCTACCTGATCTAAGAAAATCTGGTCGACCAGCAAAACCCCTTCGCAAATGGGAGGTGCACTCGGAAGGAATTACGACCGTTCTAACAGACATTAGTGGTGCTAAAGATATCGAGGCTCGAATCCCAATGTGCACGACGTATAAATGCCAGGCCTATCTAATTTTGGTGGGGGTACGGTTGAAATCGAATTCCCAATAGTGTAAACGGTCGATATTTCTCTCTCTGGAACATTTTATTAATCATCCCTACGTCATGTCTTGCCAGAAAAAGTAGTGGAAGTTGTGAGTTCTAAGAGGTGTACAGTCACTAGTTTCCCTCTTTGGTGCCGGAACATTTCTACCTCACTCCTTCGGTGCATGGCTGATACCTACATCCATGAATGTTGACGAACGATACTAAACAACTAAGTTTAGTAAACTTTTGTGGTGGGGGATAACGGCTTCTAACTGAAGATTCTGAGGCCTCTGATTGTGCGTAATCAGAGTTGTGTCAATGCTCTCTCGTTGCAGTAAAAACCCATTATCACATAGGGGTGGGGTTTGCGATGACGACACTGGTAAAACCCATTGCAGTGGGAAGAGTTGCCAGGGTCAATGACTTAGCTCATGGTTTCAAGGTTACGATATATTCCTGTCTTGTTGATCTGCCAAGCTGGCGCCAGTCATAAGGGAGAACCCATTGTAACAGCATTCATGGTCGTGTTCTATTCCTGTCTTGTCGAGCTACAAAACTGGTTCCAGTCATCAGAGAAAACCAATTACCACATTGGGGGTTGCGACACATACCTTGGTGGAGGGGGGAGTGGAGGGGGGAGTGAAGGGAAGGGAAAAGTGTCTCAATCCAGGGGAACCCTTTATCACACTCTACCCCAAACGGTTTTCAGGAGAGGTTCGTGCTGCTTGTTCCGGGAAGTGAAAGGCAGTCCAACAGAGTCTTGTGAGAGGGAACAATCAGTGTAAGTTAGTTTGGTCCGTGACGTGGCGATGTAAGAAGGGTTAGGAGTGAGGGTAAAAGTGAAAGGGGTCTTACGGCTCGATACGCTTTCAGCTGCTCTGTGGTCACACTCTTCACTAAGCGGTCGTCGGGAAAGGTTCGTGCTCTGTGCCGATGCCATGGGAGGAGCACTTGACGCCGTGGACTGCACGCCAATAAATAAATAAAAAACTCTGACCTCCCATCCCAATCCTACCCAGACATAAAAAAAACAATGAATAAATAACCCATGAACATACTTAAATAAACAATGCGCACATATAAAAAAATTAGACAAGAATAAACAAGGTTGGAACACTGGAACGGTGGTAAGGAGGAGGTGAGGGGGTCTGTAGAAGTGGTGGGTAAGGGAAAAAACGAACAGCCTATCAGAGAGACGCACAACATTACGTAATCATCACAATACACACTCTCTTCAAATCGGGGTCAAAGGTCAACGCCCCGCTAGGTAGTAATAGTTAGGCTCCAGCCCAAGGTGCAGATAGACAGACGTCATTACGAAAACTACTTATTTTTTTCTTTGGTTTCAGGTGGTCACAAAACGTCTACATTTATCAAAATATATTGTTCGAATTTTTAACGGTCACAATAATTTCCCTCCAATGTGTCAATAGAAAGTAAAAATATACGTTTTGTAAATATATAATTAATCACATTTAAAGTGATTGTAAGTTAGAGTAAAAAACAACACTAAGACCAAAGAGATATTTCTGACTCGGAGAAAGTGATACACGAATTCAATCACGAGCCTTTAGCTAAAGCTCGGTACACAAAAATAAGTTCTACAGGTTTATTTGGAGGGGATTATAATATATTGAGCTTGTAGCTGTAAGGTACTCAACATGTATTGTGTCACACTGTATGTCAACTTGTATAGAAAAGAAAATGTTAAATTTGTATGACCTTGACTCGCAACAGCGAAGAAGAATGTCAACCGTCTCCCCCATACCACGCTGGGAGTAGCAGGATTTACAATTGTGTAGGAAAGTAAAAAAAAACCTACTTTTATATTACAAGTATAAAAGTGAAGCACAAAGGCTGCCCTAACAATGAGACCGATACATAAAAGAACCAGAAATGAACAATTCTAGTCAAAGTACTGTATATTCATTTTTATTATGAACTAGGCGTATGTGGAAAATCTAAACATAGATCTACGTAACGCTACTACAATAGAGAAACATTAAATATTAATTAATACCAATCAATTAGCTTGAGTCTTAATATAATATGCCTGAGATTCACACTCTAAGATTTGCTAGGGCGCGTGAGACTATGACAAATTTAAGATGGTTTTTCGCTGGTTTTTGATTTAACCAAAGTGGTTCCTAATTGGCTTTATGTGTAAGACTGATAAATTATAGATTTAAAATAAAGCAAAAGTTTTAATTCTTAGGATTCATATCATAAAAATGCAATGTTTCAGCTATTTAGATTTCTGGATTTTGAAGTTACCCTTACTGACAGTGTTACACCCTCTCTACGACTCGTTATTACCCCGACCATTATAAGGTAATAAAGGGAGAGGATATAAACTACATATAAAAAAATGGAATCTGTAAAAATACGTAAATTCAACAAAGAGTAGTTTTATTCAATAAATGACAATAGCGCAGATGACAACAAATGGTCTCATTATATCATAATGAGTTCTGTTGGAAATCATACTCGAAGTAAACAACTTTACAAATTTAAGTTGTGCAAGTATTTAAACAAAAAGGAAACATGATATCTATCACAAAATTGATAGACCAGTCTATATGAGACAATACTACAGAGTAATTATTTATATGTGATACAAAAATTATAAGGGCCTAATGGGCACCTTGATATGGTTCCAAAGGTTTCGTAATGCACAGAAAACGATATTTAATATATAAAGAAAATTAAATGTTGACGACTACATTACAGAGTTTACATAAACGTGAGAGTTTGACTACCAGACATAAGCCAAACACCCACGGGACTACTCGATCTGACAGAATATGGGACACACAGTTCCCAAACTAAACAAACAAAACTGAGCTGTTCAAAAGGAACTTACGTTACAAAGTTATCCTAATTCAAGTTTCAAAAAAGTTACATCACGTTACGTTAATTCTAACCATATATTCAAATACGAAAAGTTACTTTAAAAAAAACGGGAATACTCTACAATTCCAAACAAATAAATATAAACCTGTCAACTTCTAATTATTACGTAACTGAAAATATTTACGAGAATAAGTACAAAAGTAAACGACCAGCGCCCGAGCGGCGACATTTATAAGATATAGTATTTTAAATTTAAAAAGACGATTTAAATAATGAATGTAATAAATTTTGAAACAGAATATTTTTTATGTTTGAAGATTATAGAAAAAAGTTAAGAGTCCATAACTCCACTCGTCTAAGCGACGAATTTGATACATTTACAAGTCCTTCTCCTAGCCATTGCCCAGCTCCATGACAATGATCTGTCGTTGATCGTCGATCGTAGAATAGTCAGTCTTTACACCCTAGCATAGCCATTATATAGGGATTTCATTGTTGTTATCGGGATACACAAACACACGCGGTGACGTCACGATGCCTGCAAAAAGCCATGTCGATGTCGATGAAAGTTGTTCTTGCTCCATTGGAATATAGTGAATATCTCCAATCATACGATGTTTCTAAGGAAGTTCCTCTAGTATCCGCCAGAGGTCAGAAACATAGTTGTCTTCTAGTCGAAGTAGATAGTCCTTGGTTCATTTCACGCTCGTACAGCTGAAGTGCCGGGACGCGTTTGTAGATACACCGGCTTTTCCTGCTCCATTCGCCGGTCTTGGTTTACCGTGAGTCGTCCAGCCTAGCAGGTTTCTAGAGACTGCATATTCAAATGGTAAGTACGTGGATATAATATATTTTACATTGGTTTGGATCGAGTAGTGAAACATATTGTCCAGCATGGTTATATTATGTCTTCTTAGCCTACAAGAACTACAACAGCGAACAATACTATTGTAGGGATCCTAAGATTAATTGATTTTATTGGGGCGGGTAGTATGAATTGAAGCGATACATCCATTAACGTTCGTAGTGGGCGTGGTCCCATTGGAACATTATACATCATAATGTTACAACAGTCAGGTGGGTTAAGGCTAAATTTGTAGTAGAAGCTAAAAGTAAAATAATAAAATGGTATGCACATTTGAAGGTATAATCAAACTGATGGAAGTTTCCATATATTTATATTACATTATTAACACACACCTCTACAATATATTTTATTGCTATTATGTTTCCCTTTGCTACCCTGGATATTAAGCTGCCTTTTATTAGAAAAATACATATACATGATTTTGTGAATGTTTATCCAAATTTAAGATAAAATAAAAAAATATATATGAAACATTTCTTATGTTTAGATTTGTCTGTTAAAGAAACACGATATAAATACTAATGTGAATATCAAACAACAAACTAAACTGTAATTATTATTCTCCTTGAATTAAATATTTTAATGTATTTTATAATTACTTATTGAATGTGTATCTATGTCATATCCCGGAGTGATCAGTTCCAGGAACTGGAGGATAGGAACGTTTGGTTCTCCACAACTCCAAATCCTCGATAGGAACCTCGGAGCTTAGAGTTGGAAGATAAACTCGTACGGAGTAATATGATAGATTAACTATTTATTTCTATTTATTGTTTCAACAAGGAATACAGAATAAAATAACTACGTCCTGTCTGAGAGTGATTCTGAGAGAGTAAGAAATTCAATCCGAGCGCGAGAGCTCAATTTACAAGGCTTATATAGCCCTATTGTTTGTTTCTAGAATGTTCACTCCACTCAGTACAAGTGGTGTAACCGTGGACTTTTGGAACATCAGGGGACATGTGACCCTGTTAGTTTCCAATGTTCACTCTTAATGGACATATCTGCGCATTTTGATTAGGAGCTATGTCTCCAGTCACGTAGCCCCAATCTTTGATACTACCCATACCTAATGATACCTTAGTCACACCATCTTGTATTACGTTTACATCCTATTAAATACACCTTTAATAATTGTAATAATTATTATGTTACCTGGTGGCTTGACTTATTCCCTTAGTACCACTTAAGGTGCGCATTATACGACAGTTATGTTTGTAGCATTGCATTTTACTATCCTTTTTGTTTGGATAGATTTGTACAAATTACGCTGATTATGAAGATTGCAATCAGAGGAAATATACCCGCATTTGAGTGTAGGAGAGTGGAAAACCATTTAGGGAAAACCTCCCTCAGAACAAGACTTGAACCTTGATTTCCCCATCAGCGGCGTTTTATTCTACTGCGAGAGTAACGCGTTCTTTCACACCATTCGGGTCCATCCGTCCCGGATCTCCCGATTCTCGGACGGGAGAGTGCCCGGACTGGGCTCTAGCGGACCACAGTGTGCAATGAATGCCTTCACATGATCCGGGAATTTAGTCGTCCGAGTGGTCTGTTGGTGCTGTTGAGGTTAGTCGAGGAGTGTATGGTGTGCAGTAGCCACGCAACACATGACGAGGGAACAAGAACAAGTAGACGTGGGAACGATAATTAGTTTAGTAGAGGAAAAACCACGAATATGGGACACATCTATTGAAGAGCACAAAGATCGCAATAAAACAGGAAATGTGTGGAAAAGTGTTTGTTGCCAACTGAAGCCAGATTTTGAACTTTTAAATGGTGTTAAGAATAAATATTATTATTATTTTCAATATTATTACTGTTATTATCATCACCGCTTCTTTCTACCCGTTCGGGTTATACGCACTTACGCTAATGTATAATGGTAGGGTGATTGTGAAATGAAATGGAGGACCTACAGTTTAACGTGGAATCTGAACCACGGTGGAGGCCTGGCATTCCACACATTAACAAGTTGTGATTAATACACGTCTTGTCAGGGGTTACGGAAGGGTTTATTAATCAGATAAATCCGTGCTGGGACCGAGGATTGAACCCTGGACCCTCAGCACAGAAGTCCTACACCTTACCCCTAGACCACCAGGTCACCAAGAGTAAGGAATTGTTTAGTTTTAAATTATTCCAGTAGGCTTATATTTGTCTTTTTATGTATTTTTATAGAGTATATATTATGTTCTCAATTCACAACCTATAGCTATCCTACGTAACTAAGAAAAACATTTCAACTATTTGCGTTCATTAGTATTTTTGTTATATGACATATAAAATAAACATAATTTATGTATGAAAAAAATGTTCACCAAAATTACTTAATTTTACATGTCTTTATTAAAGGAGTGCGTGCTATGCCTAGTCCACACATATAATATGTTCCCACAAATACTTGGACAGATATATAAAACATATTTTAATCATAGTCGTGATCAATTTATAATAGAGCGAAAAGGTGTGGGCTTGGGAGACACGCGGATGAATATGGTTTATCGTGTGAAGACGTCATCCGGCCAATGACCGGACCGTGTGAAGGGGGCCTTAGACCATGCGACCACCGAAGAGAGGGGATATGCAGTGGATTTGGAGATAAAGGAGGCGGACGGAAAATGAACACTCTAATGTCGATAATACATTAAACTAGTAGGAGAATTTACATTGAACCAATGGCTTAAGACATTTATTGTATTGTGTTTTAACTAGAAACAAATATAGCCCAAGCCATCTTAAGTGTAATTTTAACAAATAAGTTAAAACTTCCTGAAAATTAGTTAATTGTTTTGAGCTTGCAAACATACAAACTAACCTCCTTATGTAAGAAATTATATATTACCGTGACATTGAAATAGGAGATGATTAGTAACATAAATTAATAACTCAATATAGACACATGTTCCAAGATTCACACTTTGAAAAATTGCCACAACATTATTTAACCAGTCATCAAAACTAGCTGAGTTAAGCCTTTATCACATAGACATTTTATAACAAATAGGGAGATTTGATGGAAATTATAATAGCATGTTACTGTGTCACAATTTAACAACTAAATATTGAAATAGGTTCACGCGCTTATCTCAATATCTGTTCATTATCTGCTACTCATGAATTCAAAGCATAAATACAGTACAATATATTTGTAATATTCATTTGTAAACATGGTTTTATTTCCTAGTAAATGTGTAGGAGTAAACAACGAGACAAATTAATCAATACTGTTGGAAAATATTGATAATATGTTAACCAACTAGACCTATTAACAAGCAGATGATAGATTAATTTGAATTATTAAATACAGGCAAACTAAAACACAAAGCACTCATAATACCCCAACAAAGTTGTAGATACTCGTACTCGGTGAGATTTTGAGAAACAGATGATTCATTTTACTAATGAGAATTCGTAAAGGATAGTAGAACCATGACATTTTAACTAGGCGTGCACTAATGTACAACTTTGACTTGGAAGATAGGGCTTAGTATCCAATGGGATATATATTGATATTTTATCATATATTTGCACCTCGCGTGTCTCTTCCAAACACAAACACACACTGTTTTAGTAATATAGGTTATTAATGTCAATAAAGGAGTTGTTTTAAATTTATTTTTACACATATTATAACATATTATTATTATTAGTTTGGTTCTTGGGAAATTATATTTTAACAAATTTGAAATATTATTTTAAATATTCAATAAACAGCTTACTAGACGTACACTACAAACAGTAGAGATTTTAACCCTGACCTCTTGGTTACTGGTAAACCATACCAAGTAACACCGAGTGACTACTTCACAAGACCGGTAATGTGGGTGACTTTTTATTGAAAATATTATGGGGTTTAAATATAAACTGTGCTTTAATATGATTCTGCCAGATGTATTCCAATTTTTAGCTATGCTATGATTTACCAATGACTAAACGAAAGTTGCGAGGTCATGATGATCCTATAAACAAACAAACAAGCGGAGCTGACCCAAAAGGAGGTGTCAGCATTCGTCAGCCAAAAACCAGGCCGCCGGGACTAAGTTCGTTTCGGCTGACTACAGAGCATCGTAACCTAGGGGGGTCACGCTGCCAGTTTCGAGGTCACGCGGGCTAGGACACCAGTTCAGGGAACCAGGTTTGGAGACCGTGCAGGGACCGCCTAGGAGTCAGACAGGCCATTGGGTAAACCTCATAACACCTCGTTTAGTCACACGCTTCCTAATATTATCTAGGTTCTTTCATTCTAACTTCGTTTCAACATCACATTTGTAATATTTATAGTAGTATTAATCAACCTTTTTAAGAGCCAAGTCCCTTCCTTATCCTCAGCCAAGGACATCCTGCCAGATCAACAAGGGGTGGGGGGGGGTGACAATAACTTAATAGTAATGTAGTAGGTACCCTCTCTATGGTAATTATGCATTTTAATACGGATACGGTGAGTTGTTCTGCTAAACAATGGATAGGACAAGTGTTGAGGATATATTATATCTATTAAACAAGTTTTTGTGACAAATAATTCAGTATTCAATCTTTCAATCAATATCTATCATTTTATAAAACCTAAATTAAAACTCTAAAAATCATCAAATTACTATATTGAACCACTTTAAGCTTTTAAAGTAATTGCGAATATTATCATTAGGTCAAAAATAAATCTTAGACATAAGTTTAGGATTCCTTGCAATTGAGACTTGGTTTAAGGAGTTCTTTTATACATTTTTTAATGATAAATGGTATATTTTTTAAATATGACAATGAATATTTTTTTACAAATAACTTAGTTTTGAACATATGATATTTAAAATATATATTTTTAGTAATTTTGTTTAATATCTATATTAACTTATATGTATGACTATATACCAGATTATCTATTTTAGTTAATAATAAAACTTACTTAAGCTTAGTTTAATGAAAATGAAAATTTGAAAATATTGTTCCAAGCTTTAATACACCACATGAGAGAAATGTATTTGTGTCCTTTACCGTTTAACCATACATGAGCTTAATTCGAGTAGTGTTTATAATGAGGAATACTTAATTTAGGACCTTCCGATGCTCGTTTGTTTTTGCAATACAAGGAAACTACACTAGCAATATTTGAAAGAAACTATTGCTCTGGTGTAAAACTTAGTTTATTTACAACTCTACACCTACCAACATTTAACTTTGATTTTATTCATCTTTAAATTTATATTAGATACAAACTGGGCTACTCCTTATTCGCACAGGGAATTTATAAGGTAGCTTTGTAATTTTTAGTACATAAAATAAATTACAAGGAATAGTAAACAAAACTTAAATTATTTTTAAATATTAATCATTTATTGGTTTGTATTGTGACACAAAATTCGAAAGTATATTGACTAATACACATTGTTAGAATAGAAATATAATCCGAATATGTTTTAAATGCTGGCATTTCTTTTGATGATTAAGTTATAACATTTCTACACACAATATATCGAACTCTTGTTTTTTACAATAATAAAAAAGAAAGACGAGTCTCACAACATAAATAATTAGTTGTTAAAGGGATGTAATTATGATATAATAATTTGAAGATTGCTAGACTGGGTTTGTATTGAGATCGTCTAACACGTGTGAAACGCTGGTTTCCCAAATGATTGTATTGGTTGTACAGTGACTATTGTAAGAATACTCGCACAGGGGGTCTTCATGAGTTTGTATTTCAAGAAACATCTGTTGCTATGTTCTGGGCCGATGGCTCTGATTGGTGTGGACGGTAGTGAGAGCAGGGGACTCACGGCTACCGCGAGAATGTTCTTTAGTATTCTCGACAGAGGATATACAGTTGTGGAAGAGACTGGACGTGTGGTCCAGAAGAGTATTAACTTAATAATGTAGTAAACCATGTAGCAACAATGTACATTTAATTATCATAATTAAGATAAATAAATTTGATTATAAATTTGAATACAATTACTATAGGAATAAAATTAAACATAATGGCGCCATAACCAGGATATGCTAATTTTTAATCTTGACCAGAGAATGATATCGATCACAAGGATTGAATTAAAATAAATAGTAGATATTTGAATATAAATAAGAATACAACCAATATACGAATAGAATTATAAAAATAAATAAATCAAATCAAAAGTATTTTAGCAGTTTTTTACTACATTTACTTCGTTTAACCTTTTAACCCCATTTACACTTTTTACCCAATTTATCCAATTTTACAAATTTATAAACTTTTTACCCTCTTTACCCTTAGCACCCCGTTTACGTTTTATAACCTTTATACCCTTTTTATTAACAGATTTTGCCCCTTTTATGACCTTTAATCTTTAAAAAAAAATTTACCTATTTTAAACTTAAGGCCAATAATATCTTTATTTTTATAAAAGTTACTTTATGATCCCCTTACCCTTTTTACACTTTTTACCCTTATAACACATTTTATCTCAATTGCCCTTTTATCCCTTTTTGACACCTTGGTCTTTTTTTGACTTTTTTTGCCTATCAGTCAAAATTTTACCTTTTGATTAGCTTTATTTTTTACATCTATATAATTTTTTGTATTTTTTTCCATTTTCGCACCTTTTACATTAATTACCCAGCTTAGCCTCAGATAAATATTTTAAAATAAAAAAGATGTAAAACGGATAAAAGTGCGTAAAGCATAGAAAGATTAAAGGAAAACCTTTTTCAATTAGAAAAAAGTGTAAGTAAAAAGATTAAGTTTGTTAAATAGATTAAATTGGTAGATAGTGTTAAAAAGATTTAAAAGTATAAAGGTAATGGTGAAAAGGGCTATCATACCCCTTATTGCACAACTGTTTAAATTGTGTTAGGTACTAAATCATTCTCGCAGCGTTAATATTTCTTAATTATTTTACGTTTTTAAATAATAAAAAAATGACGATAAAAATTTCAAAATGTTGGCTTCAAAGTGCACATATTAGTGCTTAGGGGCTATTAATATTTAAATTTCAGGCTTCTGCTTACGAAAGTTACGAGCAATGCTTGTGATGAACACATAAACTATTCATTTATTCACTTGAATCATATGTCCATAGCCAAAAAATGCTACTTAAACCTAAAATTTAATTCATAAAATTGTTATTTGTGAGTTTTTTCTTATTTGATATAATTCAAATATGAGCTGTATTTATTTAAATGTTCTCTTATTGTTGAAGTATTGTATTAAAATATGTATTCTTATGCACAATCAGTAACCCAATAAAATAAAGACATGGGCTTTATTTCAATAATAAGGTTATTTTTAAAACTAAATAACCCTGTACAGTCATGATAAAGCGGAAATCCAAAATATTAAGTTATTAAACTATAATTAGTATATATCACGTGTAAGTGTATATATGATATATTTAATCATATAAACATTCTGTATGTATGTTTATAGATATCTTATATGTTTGTTTACATTTAGAGAGAGAGTCCATGCAAAATGTCCTACACAATGTGTCCTGAACGACCGCTGATTGTATTTTGTTACTATTAGACACAAATCCTGTTGAACTCGCTGTGGCAGAACTCTACATTTGAAATGGCGGCTCTCAATTCATATTTCCCTCTGCTAATGGGAAAGAACGCTAAATTTCAGAACCCACAGAGCCGAGCTTATAAATGAGTTCTGTTATTTAGTTGCAATACGTGTGGGGGGGTGAACTTACTCCCCCGCCCCCAAAAAACCCGTGACCCCTATCTCCCTCATAGGTATTGCGCAACATGGGGCATGAGTACAAATTACACATCACTGACCTCGGAGTCTGGTTCGACCTAAAATAGAGAGGGGTGGATGATGAAAAGGTTCAAGCGTTCAATTCCAGCAATCGCCATCATCATCTTCCATCAAAGACATGTTTACCCTTTAAATAACGCAGAGATAAAAGCGTGGAATAAAACTTTCACATTCTAGAAGTAAGGATAGAATTAGAACCCGTTATAAATCTGACTTATTCTAAAGAGGAAGGAGAAACAAACAAAGGAAGAAAAGGAGTATTTTGTTGTGGAGTTGAAAATGGGCAAAGTTATTCTGTGCATGGGATGTCAGCCAATTTCCAGATAGTACTATAATTTTCGACAACTATTGGAATACGATTGTATCCAAAGATCTGCGAGAGTTTCTATTTAAACTACTGTAGAAGAATATTTCTCATTTCAACAATAGCTTGCAAGACCTACAAACTTAAATGAATTGAGCTTCTTTTTTTTGTCTGTCACTTTCAACAAGATCCGCAAATGGGTGAGATTAGTGTTTTTCACCAACAAATATCCAAGAATTCTTTCCTTTCTCGATCTCAACCAATATTTCAAAATATAACATGTAATGTACTTAGGACTTAGAGTATAATTTATTTACATGATCACCAGATATTGGCTGATTATGAAAACATTTAATTTTGTTAACTTACAATCAAAAAAATATGTGTTTATAAATGGAAAAACCTGAAAGGCTAAAACCACCAATAATATAATATAATTTCTTAAAAATTAACTTTCATTTTATGATTTTTTGATCAATAATACTTTAAATTTATGCTAAACATAATGGTAAGAAACAATTCGATTATATAATTTTAACTATATTTAGAATCACGTATAAAACCTCTTGAATATTATATTATGTATTGGGTAAAATATCAAGTACTGTTCATTATATTTCATTATTCTTGATAATTATGTTTCTAGGTTTTAGCCTGTATCGAATTCACACGTCACTGGGTTAGTAGGAACTTGACACAAATTTAAAATAATATTTATTAAAACTCAAAGCAAAGCTATGTATTATTATTATTATTTATTCCCAAAGAAGTGTACTGTGCATGGTAAAAACATTTATTCACAGTGTCTGGTTACCAACTAATAACAATTGTTATCCTTGTTCTGTTCTGTATCTTTATCCATCATCCCAAAGTATGCTGAGAGTAGGACAGTGGTAAGAACAACTATTCACACTGTCTGGTTGCCAACTAATGACAATTGTTATCCTTGTGCTATACCTTTATCCATCCCACAGAATGCTGAGAGTAGGACTGTGGTAAGAACAACTATTCACACTCTCTGGTTAACAACTAATGGCAATTGTTATCCTTGTCCTGTATCTTTATCCATCATCCCACAGAAAGTAGGACAGTGGTAAGAACAACTATTCACACTGTTTGGTTGCCAAATAATGACAATTGTTATCTTTGTGCTGTGTCTTTATCCATCATCCCACAGAGAGTGGGACAGTGATAAGAACAACTATTCACACTGTCTGGTTGCCAACTAATGACAATTGTTATCGTTGTGCTGTTCTGTACCTTTATCCATCCCACAGAATGCTGAGAGTAGGACAGTGGTAAGAACAACTATTCACACTGTCTGGTTGCCAACTAATGACAATTGTTATCGTTGTGCTGTTCTGTACCTTTATCCATCCCACAGTATGCTGACAGTAGGACAGTGGTAAGAACAACTATTCACACTGTCTGGTTGCCAA
>CABFOW010003357.1:60757-76019 GCA_902141385.1 Timema californicum
TGTATGTATGTGTGTATGTATGTATGTATGTATGTATGTATGTATGTATGTATGTATGTATGTATGTATGTATGTGTGTGTATGTATGTATGTATGTATGCATGTATGTATGAATGCATGTATGTATGTATGTATGTATTTATGTATGTATGCTTGTATGCATGTATGGATGTATGTATGTATGTATGTATGTATGTATGCATGTATGTATGTATATACGTTTGTATGTATGTATGTATGCATGTATGTATGTATATACGTATGTATGCATGTATGTATGTGTGTGTATGTATGTATGTATGTATATGTGTGTATGTATGTATATACGTATGTATGTATGTGTGTGTATGTATGTATGTACGTATGTATGTATGTATGTATGCATGTATGTATGTATGTATGTATGCATGTATGAATGTATGTATGTATATACGTATATATGCATGTATTTATGTGTGTTTGTATCTATGTATGTATGTATGTATGTATGTATATATGTGTGTATGTATGTATGTATGTATGTATGTATGCATGTATGTATATATGTGTGTATGTATGTATGTATGTATGTATGTATGTATGTATGTATGTATGTATGTATGTATGTATGATATGTGTGTATATATGTGAGTATGTATGTATGTATGTATGTATGTATGTATGTATGTATGTATGTATGTATGTATGTATGTATGTACCTTAATAACAAATAGCTTAAAATGGTCTTATTTGTAATAATAATACTATAGTATATTAAGTCTTTTAGTAGTAGTAGCAGTAGTTGCCGTAGTTGTAGCAGTAGTAGTAGTAGCAGTAGTAGTAGTATTAGTAGGAACAGTTGTAGCAGTAATAGTAGTAACAGTAGTAGTAGCAGTAGTAGCAGTTGTTGTAGCAGCAGTAGTAGTAGTAGTAGTATTAGTAGGAACAGTTGTAGCAGTAATAGTAGTAACAGTAGTAGTAGCAGTAGTAGCAGTAGTAGTAGTAGTAGCAGCAGCAGTAGTAGTAATAGCAGTAGTAGTAGTAGTAGCAGTAGTAGCAGCAGTAGTAATAGTAATGGTAGTAGTAGTAGTAACAGTAGTAGCAGTAGTAGCAGTAGTAGTAGTATTAGCAGTAGTAGCAGTAGTAGTAGTGGTAGTAGTATTAGCAGTAGTAGTAGTAACAGTAGTAGCAGTATTAGCAGTAGTAGCAGTAGTTATAGTAATGGTAGTAGTAGTAGTAACAGTAGTAGCAGTAGTAGCAGTAGTAGCAGTAGTAGCAGTAGTAGTAGTAGTAGCAGTAGTAGTAGGATTAGCAGTAGAGGTAGTATTAGTAGGGGCGGTACTAGTGCAATAACTGTGGATACATAATGATCTTTAATATTATTATATCTCTATAAATGTATTTATCATGTAGTTTTCTTATATCGTTGTATAATTAATTATCCATCATATCTTTAGTGTATTAGTATTTTACTGTGGTTCTCAAAATTGTAAATGATGTATATCTCATATTTGTTAATCTTCTTACCCACCTAAGCTAACACTAGAATTTCAAAGTTTGAAGAGGAAACACGGCTTTTAATATTATGATTGGAAATACCACTTATGTTATATGGTTTTATAGAGTCACAAATTTTATTTCAATATTTAATTGTATTAATATTAACAATTAAATCAATAACGTTGTGAACTCAAATATTTGATTGAGTTAATATTTGTGACGAGAGTATAATAAATAAAGTAAACTATTGCTAACATATGTAAAACTTATTAATTACATTCAGCTCTCAGTCCTCAATAGATAGAAAGACCGTAATACAACATTTCTCAAAATTTAATTTAATTTTAATTTAATATTTACTACCATTAGCCTCACTGGCGTAAACATCATGCTTCAAAATTGATTAACGTACTTTTTTTTCACAAAAATATAGTGTAAAATTACATAAAATATATATTATTGAATAAAATTTAATTTCACATCTGCAAATTTGTGCATATTTAGAAAAACACTTTTCTAAATATAGACACATACAGTTAATTTTTTAGCTAGTTGTATTGCCTTTTAAGTTTGTTTTACACCAAATAAATTTCCCATTAATTGACTTCAAATAAATGGATCCATACAACCACTTTTATAAACGATACAAACACTAAAAATTTCAATTAAATGAATCAATTAAAAGATAATAAATCATGTCCAAATGAGGATTTATGATTAGCGCATTTCCTGTTTAGATGGACACTGAATTAGAAGGTAATTTTAAATATTCTCAGAATTCAATGTTTGTCTTCTATCAGATAAAATGTTTTTACATCACAAGAAGTCACGGGAGCGTATTTGAACAAAGGAATTTCTCCCCCAGAAGTTTTCTTCAGGTGGATCAGGACAACTTTATCACTTAATACTTTGAGCACACACACAAATTTAGAGTACCCCGGGTTTCTGTTCAACATAGCCTGAGATTTTGCTTTAACTTTTATTTATTTGTCCCCTGACACTGCCCAAATGTTCTGTGCTACGTTCTCCATTACATTATTGACTCTTGGAGAGTGATTCCTGATGATTCTAGATGCTTGATGGTACTTGGTAACCAGCTGAAGTTGCTTCTGATGTAAGCACAAGAAGAAACTACTTTTTAGTCTTGAAAGTCATCCTGAGATTAACGTATGGAAATGACTGATTCTGATGGGAGCGTATTCACTACTAAATGAAATTCTTTGAAATTATCACAATAAAAGTTCACTGTTTCTACCCACGTACCCCACCTTATAAGCACTTGATCAGGGGTAGAGGCACTTGTAAAAGTTTATCTCTGTTGTCTCTTACTTCTTCAGCAATACGCTTTAATGCATGGGCAAAACACGAAGAATGAATCAGGTTTAGGTAGAAGACTTTGAAAGTCATTGCAGCTTTTATCAACCTTGCACACAATCTTCGTCCATAGCTCATTCAGTCCATTATTGTAGAACATTGCGATCGTACTTTGATCCGTTTGCCCTAGCACCTTCGAGTAGATCAGAAATGGTTTGATAGGGCTCAAGCACCTAGTTTCTCTACAATGAGATTGGCTATGTAGCATTCCATGGCATCTGTTGTTTCATCAACAGAATCATAGGAGTCACCAATGTCGTTTTGTATGTTTTCCATGACTTCTTCGTAACGGACATGTAGGTAGCTTTTTCTGAGTGTGTACTTGTCTGTAACATCTCTCCTGAAATTCTTCTCCAAGAAATTATGGGACTTGTAGTCTATGCCATGGAATATTAGCTGATATCATTGCACTAAGCAGCTCTTTAAATAATTCATTTTTCAAAGAGGAAGGTCCCTGTTGTATCTGAGTGAACAAAACTTAATTCTTAGAAGACCCCAGATGCTTATTATGGGTGTGAAAAGCACTTTTTAAGTGTTGTTCCAATGTTAACTTCATGGAACAGCCAATTTTTTTGTCACATACTTGGCAAGCAATAATTTTCCTATCAGTCGTAAAAGATTAATGCATTTTTATTCATGAATTTATCTTCACAGATAGCCAGGATAGCACTGTGCCATTCATACACAGTACCTATTGTCTATCACTTGCACTCTGTTAAACAATACTTGGTGATATAACTACAAGTATGAAGCTGTGTCCAAATAAACGTTGAGGCTGAGGAAGGAGCTAAGAATCAAAATTATGTGTGGATATTTGTCACGGGGAATTCTTGGAAGATTCGCTTGGTTGACAGCTGATGTTATGTTTTTTCGTCCCACTGTCCAAAACTCTTTGAAAACAATTGAAAGTCAGACCACTTCAGCTATGTAACATTATTGATTTTTCTTTTCCAAGCTTTAATGTTTGCTCTAGATTTACTAGCTGGTATTAATACTACACCTACAGGTATAGCCATGGTTGATCTTGTTTTTCTTTTCAAAAGACCGTTTTATGCGCCTTATTATGGGGACAGATTTCAAAATACATTTCATTGATTGATTTTGTGTTCTGTTACTATCATTAGTTCTTTGCCTTACCACTTTACTCATTTCTTCTCCTGACCATAAAACAGTGGGTAAATGCGACAGCCAGATCTATAATTGTTGTTTGTACAACTGGCAAACCACGAGGTAGACGTGCTGTTGTGAGGCCCCATTCACTCCCCTCTCACAAGACACAAAGTTACATTGATAACTATAATACTCTCTGATGAGATAGAACACCTGACTTGGACTTTTCTCAATGACATCTCCTCATTGGATACATTCCTTTAAGTAGTGCAGTGTAAACTACCGTCTTCACCCTCCTATCCTACAGTGTACTACTTCAAAGTGTCCACCCTACTCAGCGACCACCGGTGGACATGATCACTGATCTCGGGACCACCATGTGTCCTAGGTTCTAAAGATTAAAAAGGCAGGTAGTACAGGAACACAAACGGAGATTGTTGATAAATAAAGGGTCAGAC
This sequence comes from Timema californicum, assembly GCA_902141385.1. Lineage (NCBI taxonomy): Eukaryota > Metazoa > Arthropoda > Insecta > Phasmatodea > Timematidae > Timema > Timema californicum. Next base: position 65,179 of record CABFOW010003357.1, read on the forward strand.
TTTAGAGAACTTGGATGCTTTGGTAAACTGTTCCGGTGTTAATTAAGATAGATGGCATAGTATGATAAAGAGATACAAAGTATGACATAATGATGCACACCCTCTTAAGACTAAACAATATACATACAATTTACAAGTCTTCCCCCAGACAACGAATAGTGATATAAAGGTAATACTAAATATATGTGAATTGAATACAGTTTAGTTTAGTTTCTGGTTGAAATATAATACTTAGTTAAGAGATTGAAAATATGGTAATTTAAAAGTCTTGTGAAACCACGTTAGGTTCTATTTTAAACATGATCATATATAGTCTCAATAATGGATGGAAAAGTGACGCTTGTAAGAAAACAACATGGACTCCCTTTGTTATCTTGCTAAAGGTGTGTTAATTATGGTATGGATAGAATTTTTGAATTAATACCCTTTCAATAGAAATAAGTTTACATGGTGTAAATTACTTTCATCTTGTTGGTTTGTGGGGTGATAACACATAAACTGCCAGGTTTAAAAGAGTAAACCATCGATATGTTCATCACTAATGGAATTATAATAAACCGGCAGCTGTTTTCTTAAATTGTTGGTTTGTTGTTGATTACCCAGTGGGTTCACTATTGTAATACAATTAATAATTGATAAGACAAATTCTCCAACAAAAGTTGATACTGAAGTCACCGCACTAGATAAATTACTGAATGAAAATTCAATTTTCCCTTTCGTAAATAATTAATACAGCATTCTTTAATGCATTCTCTTTTTGGAGTCCTTGAACAGCCTTCTGGTATTGTCTTTCTTCAACCCAGATTGTCATAAAACTAATATATCCTAACTTTTAATTCATTATTCATTCAAAGGGTTATTTAAACATCTTAAAATGTAAATAATCTTAAAACCATACTAATTAAACTCCCTATAAATTTATATCTATAAACTGCGAAAGGTTCCTTAAACATCCTAAATATAACAAATCATTTTACAATAATATACGTTTTTAGAACGAGAAAGATCGTAAATAAACAGAAATTACTAGCAAAACTAACCAAACTCAATGCATCTTACATAGTGGAGGTTCTTTAACTTTATGACAATTCTATGAATACCTTGGAAACTAATCAATCACAACACCATCGAGATATTTTCCAAATCTCCTCGATACAACGCTTGAACCAGAGAGCTACGTTACTAAAAATCAGAACTTAAACATTTAAAACTATTTACCATTAGTAAAATAATCCCATTTAAATATAGAATAAAGACCAAAGAGCAAACTATTTAAGAACTAAATATTAAATATCTTTCCATGTCAGGCGAGCGACTAAAGTGGCTCTTGGCAGCGTTTCGATGAATCAATCCATCTTCTGTAGCAGATTTGATTAGGTCTAAAACCATGTTTTTTACAACAGATTGACTGAAAATTACTGACACAAAATTTAAAAGTACCCCCCCTCCCCCAAAAATATATAATAATAACACTTTAAAAAACACGAAAATATTGAATTTTATGTAGTTGCCTGATCTCAATAATGTGTGGAATTCAGTAAAATATGTGAAAATATATTGAAATAAAATTGAAAACACAATCCCAAACAATCTAATCCACCGAAATGACTCTTTTCACATTCCTATCTGGCAAGATGGAAATATATAATTACATAAAAATCCAGGCTCTCATGATATATTATCAACTATGTGAGGCTATTTCTTTAATATTGAAAGAGGTGGGATGCATATTAATTTTCACTTGCAAAGAACATATTTTTATTCCTCACAAAAAGTTTGACATCTTTCAAATCTAGTAATAAAATAGTAATGCTCTAGATGTAAGTTGAAACAAACTAATTTTTCAAGGGGCCAAGTCGATGGAAATGTTTATTAAACGAATGTTCTGGACCTGGGTCAGTGGGCGAGAGGAGCAAAGGACCACGCGTGTTTTGGACTCGCTTGGCGGTAACCTGGAGATAATGGTTCAAACCCCGTCAGGATGTACCAATGATTGGTTTACAGTGGTTTATTACGTTACCTCAACACAGGTAACTTTCCCAAAACCGTATACTTGCCTTCTCCCTTCACCTTAGCGTTAGTAATGCATGCAAACAACACTAATAAACACTAATGTAAAATGTGAAATAGTTGTTATTCCATAGTGACTTTGGAGTTTGAATAACTTAGGTGTACCTGTAATAAAAGTGTACTTTCTAAATCAAGATGGACTGAAGACTGTCAGCAACAAGTATTTCAACTCGGCGACATAGACTTCCACTATTCACGCTAAATCAAATGGCTGCAACATCTAACTCTGGTACATATTCTTCTGGGTATACCTTTTTCCCTTTAAGCATTAATTTAATATATTTTTAATAGTCACTTATCATCATAATAATAATCTCTGCTAAAATAATTGTGAGATGGGGTTTGTTTCATAGCTACATGTAGCATACTTTCTTTTACTTGTACTTTTTTATTATATAGGCCTGTAACTTTTTTTAACTATAGATAGTGTGTATACAAGTTTAAAATTGCTATCAAAATGAATATTTTCTGTAGTATTTACATTAAATGTAAAAATATTGTAAGTATTTACATTTCCTTGACTTAAAATATGATTTTTTTCATGATTTACTTTCATCAATTAGCTTGTATTTGTAAAGTGTTTAAAGTAATATATTTAATTAAAACCTCAACCGTACTCTTACTTGATACATATTTAATTAAAACATCAACCGTACTATTAATTGATACATATTTAATTAAAACTTCAACCGTACGTTTACTTGATACATATTTAATTAAAACATCAACCGTACTCTTACTTGATACATATTTAATTAAAACCTCAACCGTACTCTTACTTGATACATATTTAATTAAAACATCAACCGTACTCTTACTTGATACATATTTAATTAAAACCTCAACCGTACGTTTACTTGATACATATTTAATTAAAACCTCAACCGTACTATTACTTGATACATATTTAATTAAAACCTCAACCGTACTCTTACTTGATACATATTTAATTAAAACATCAACCGTACGTTTACTTGATACATATTTAATTAAAACATCAACCGTACTCTTACTTGATACATATTTAATTAAAACCTCAACCGTACTCTTACTTGATACATATTTAATTAAAACCTCAACCGTACTCTTACTTGATACATATTTTTAATAAGCGCGTAATTTTTTTGTTCGGTGCTGTGTTGGGATGGTTATTAAAATTGTCTTTGAAATAGGAATAGCTCGGTAATTGTGATGACTATTTGATATCATTTATTTTATATTTGTAAAATATTTTTCATAAATTTGATATTAACAACATAATGTCCAAACTACATTTTTATAAATGCATTTTTTTTGCAGTGGTTCATATAAAGTACTCATTTTAGTTAGTGTTGTTTGCGTTGGTATATATTGTGGATGTAACGGTCGAAAATGTTTAAGATATTATTTTTTAGGGGGACTGGATATATTTATTATGAATTATAATTTCCTAAAATGTTAATATTCTGGATGAGTAGTTAGACTGAAATAAAAATGTAGATAGGGATGAATCAGCATTAATACACTTCAATGATACCTGTATTATTTATGATAGTATGAACTTTTTTTTTCTAGTGTAAGTTATTCTAAAAACATTTATTAAGGTGTTCCATAAGTTAAAATAAGGAAACTAATTGGAAATTCTTAGGCTAAAGGCCACTAAAGGGACCTAGAAGGAGCTAAAGTTGGTCCTCTAGAATCTATATCAACAACACTTCTTAAATACGGGTTATATGTTTGTGATAAAAAAATATTTGATATAAAATATAACGATGCCAATAAATGGAAGATCAAAGTGGTTTATATTATTTGTTCATGGTACTCTAAGATAATATTATATTTTAAATATTCTCGTTATATCGATTATAAATCAAATTCCCGTAGTGTGTTTTTGGAATTAAATCACGTTTCTAGATTGCACACTGTTTTTCTCCAAACGAAACACGATCATAGTTAAGAAAGAAGCAGTAAGAGCTCTCAATCTAAAGCGCTGTCACTCAAGTCTCAGACTAACAAAGTAGAGTGTTGTTCGACAAACAGACTGCGCTCTTGTGACCTGAAAATGAAGCACACACTCAGCTTGCACCAGTGCTGAAGACGTGTCAACACCTCCTTACTGAACGACCGTGCTCTTGGGAAACAACTCAAGAGTTACTTCACCAAGGATTAATCACAATAGATAACACTTTGAAGTTTACCCTCCAATAAACTCAAACTAAAGAGCTCAACACATAAAAAATCATGTTTAGAAGAACAAGATGTGTGAGTTTAAAGGAAAGGAGACTTCTCAAGCTAAGAGTAGTACCGTACATTTAGTTTGTGTGATCGCCATGATTAAAATAATTTATACATTATGAAATATCGTTATTTTTATTTAATTAATATTTCATTGTATGGATCAGCTTAGTGTTAATTTATTTAAATATGTTATCTGTATCAATTATAATTATTTTATTGCATTAGATAAAATCAATAAAACCATTTTAAAATATAAAATAAGGTATTATGTTATTATTTATTTTTGATTTTGAAGAAAGAAAATGACTAGCCCTATCCCTTTGACATCTTTGCCCACACCCGAGGGCACGGGGAGATACGTCTAGGTCTGTCTTAATATTGTTTATAGCACCATGTCATACAACCTTTTGGACTATATGCATATGTACTAATTAATGCTCTAAGGGTTTTAAGGTTGAGGAAGGTTGTATTTAGAAAAATTGTAACCACATTTGCCTGGAAGAAGAGTGGAAAACCTTTTAAGTTAAACCACCCTCATTATATTCGACCAAGATTTGAACCTTGGTAGCTCCGTCTTCAGCAGTCTGACCTATTGAAAATGTGGCACCTTAGACCAAGCGGCCACCTTGAAGCCTGAGCTACATTTGTATTATTTCCCAAAGATTTCCCCGCTTTCCTCCCATGAAAATAGGGTTACACTTTCCCCCAAAATTGTATTTATTCAACCTTTCTCATTTATTTTCAAAGCTAGGATAGCCCAGTTAACTAGTATGTGTTTTAAAAAGGGGTAGAAAATATTAAATTATAAATCTTTATTAAAATAGCCGATAAACTCTTTCTTCAGCACTTAGCTACGCTAATGAATGTTTAATAAAGGTAGAATTGGAAACCAATTAATAAGAATCCACATTATAGCATCTATCCTAGATTTGAATCCTGAACTCTCCATCAAATAAACCAAAAATAGATCATCCAGACATTAAATCCACTTGTCCACATATGCGAGCAGAAATATTCATTTTGGTTTTAAGAAAAAAATAGTTCATATTTCATAAAAGATAGTCTCCACCTCTTGTATGTCTGCCTGGAAACCTTTGAAGAGGTTAACTGATTAAGATGCAGTTTGTTTTTTGTGGGATATTTATCGAAGCAGCCTTCAGTGTATATTTGATCACACTAGTGATAGACGTGAGTAATAAGCTATGCATGTTATATAGATTTGAAGATCACCAAGGAAAATTATGAAATTGAAATGCAAGCATAAATTATAGATTATATTGCACATTGACATTAAAAAAAGAGTAGTTATTAATTAGTGAAATTTTAGAACTGTATTAACAACTATTAAAATTTGTCAAAACGTTAGTTTGTGTTTAATTATTGAACTGTCAATCAGCGTTTAACCAACACATAATAAATGGGGTAGTTAATTTAAAATTTCAAAAACGCATGAAATGTAAACCCAAGGCCAAGTGTATAGTCCTATGAATTGTAACCTGTGGAGTGGCAAATTGAGGATTGCCACACGTGCGTCTATTGCTCTGGGGTCAATAATAAAACAGACTGTACGATATATGCTCGCTGATAAGTTTCCTGATTAAAGCATCTATCCACATTTATTGTATGTAAGTGAAATTAAAATAGTGGTACATGGCCTATATATACTTTTGAATCAATCGTTTTCATGAACGCACAAAACAGTATCCATAGAACTCTCAAAGGTATATGTTGAGGGGCTTGGAAATCCCAAATAACGCAGATGGAATCCCGTCGATGGAGGCCATTGTAACAAAGTCGCATTTTCATTAAAAATTGTGCTTTAGATTTCTTTCAGTCATAAAGGGCCAGTTTCATAGTCAAATTTAGTACGCCTCAAGTGCGGCGCTACACTAAATACAAGACGACACCTACCTAAACTCGAATGGAATGGGCCGTTCTCGCATAGGAAACTGGCCCATTCCATTCTGGTTTAGGTAGGTGCCGTCATGTACTTAGTGTAGCGCCGCACTTGAGGCGTACTAAANCCTCAAGTGCGGCGCTACACTAAATACAAGACGACACCTACCTAAACTCGAATGGAATGGGCCGTTCTCGCATAGGAAACTGGCCCATTCCATTCTGGTTTAGGTAGGTGCCGTCATGTACTTAGTGTAGCGCCGCACTTGAGGCGTACTAAATTTGACTATGAAACTGGCCCAAAGTTATGGAAATAATTAGTATTTTGTCTTTAAATGAATTCCATTAAATTAATTTAATGAACATTAATATAAAAATAATTAAAAAACAGAAACTAAGTTGTGGTGTCAGGCCGAGAATATATTACATACAACGTGGGGAACAAAAATGTTTGAGAAACACTGAGTTAGCTTGGAATGCTTGGTAAAACTAGAAGTTCCAGTGTTGAAAGCAGAGGTGTTTCTTTTGCAGAACAACCAGACGTGAAGAAGGGAAATGCCCTCCCACAGCACAGTGTGCTAATATTTGAGAAGGTGGCTCTTTATCATCAAAGGGCCAACTTCATTTGAAAACTAAAGTACCATGAACGACATATAGCACGCTTCCTACCAATTAGTTTGCAAAGTGCTGGTACTATTCGATGATGACTGACACTGGACCAGTAGTTTAGCAGAATCCTCTTGGTCCATCTCTTCTTCCTTATTCAGATGTTCCCCCATCCACGTGGCAGATCTTTGCTCACTCCCAGGGGAAGCATGTCAGAAGATATTGGTTATGGAATCAGTACCGAGAAATCGGTGAACAACTTTGGTTCCTTGAAGATATTATTAATGAAGGTTAGAGTGAATTCAATACATAACGGTTTCTCTCGGACAAGACCTTAAAGGGTTTGGGTCTTCTTCTACCGATAGCTCGTATAGATTTATATTATACAGATAATATTTGAATGATGGCAAAATATGACCAGCCACTTGTATTATACACCTTGAATAGAAACGAGCTTCTACTTAACACAGATCATTAAATATGGACCAGGATGTAAAGGAAATATTTTTAAAATTAATGTATTCTTGACTAAGTTCAGGTCTTAGGGATGTGTTTCCTATGAAGTGGCTTCATTGGCAATAGTCACTACACCATAATAAAGGGTCAGAACAGCGTATCAAACACTTAAACTACCTCTGCATATTTCTAACCGACCAATCACTGTGTGTAACTTATCGAAGTAACGTTCTACACAAAAGTTACTGCAAAAATAATCTCTTGAATAATATATTGAGTATGATATCACATAATACTTAAATTGAGGACACAGATAAACTTCTAAGAGATGTTGCCAGCAACAATGTGCTCATAGAAGGCGTTGTAGTATTAATCTTGTTTGATATTCAACAAAGTATCGGTCATACAGAAAGTCTATAGAGCTGAAGAGGTCAAAGCCCGCATGAAATGATAGTACATATGCCCAGACGTTGTGAAACTTCCCCTGTCAAACAAAATGTTAATCCTCCTGTGCGAATACAGCAAATATACTAATTGGTTGATATATTACTGGTATTCTTCGCACAGCACGAAGGCGAGCTGTCTTTGAATAGCTCCCAGATATACATCTTGTTTATCCCGCTATACGTCTTCATTAAATAAACCTCGATCTTCGTTCAAGGAACAAGCCATTCTAAAAATGAATAGTCTTAAGCAACTATAAGTTACAGGACCTTAGACCAGTTCGAAATGCCGCTATGCACAATATATTCATAAGCATAATTGTTGAACTAGCCTAATCCAGTTGTCTTAATAATCAACGCTCTTCAATTAAAATTAGAGCCCAAATAATCTGCGTAATTTTAACCCAAATAAATTGTGTAATGGGAGCATCTTACGGGCTTACAGTGTGCAAAACTACCATAGAGATGAATGTAGCGACAGGCGGCCATACAAAGGGTCGTGATACATTGAATCCCCATGATTCCATCAGACCCGCCTCTATAGTTTATACACCTGCATCTTCCTATCAAGGTTTGCTTTCTGATAACAATCAACAAAGTGCAAAGACAGGCTCTGAGGTGGAAGTCGTTGATCTACTCTGAGTGTTTCTCCCATTAACGTCCATACGTGGCTTGTTCCACTAGTACTTCTAGCAGCAACCCGTTCCTGTTGTAGCACTACCAACTTCATATGCAAATAGGCTATTCCTTCATTTATTTCCTTTAATTAATACAAATATTCTATGCGTATAGGCTTAAAACAAAAATAATTAATAGCCATTAAGATTTTTACTATGATGCTACATCTTTTATCAACTCCAAAGTTTTGATCATATCTGCCTAACACATTACGTAATTTCTTCTTCGTACGGGAAATTAAAAATTCTGAGATAAGAAGATATTATTTTTAAATGGAAATGTTAAAAAAAACATTAACGAAAGCGTAGTAGGGGGCGAAAGTTAGTTAGTAATAAATTGGTACATATTCTAATTAATTTAATTTATTCCCTTTTAAACTAAAAAGTTTCCATATCCCTCCAACAACAATATTAATATTAATAATTTTAATAACAAGCAAGAAGGTAAAAGATAACTAAAGTAAGCATTTGTGTTGTGTTAATAGTCAAGGTTGGTCGATCAGTTGCTAAGTGACAACTTAATAATCGATTCTTTATAAAGCTATAGTGAAAGAGGGGCAGGCAGATCGTAACATTCCCACTTCAGACTATTTTTACTTGCACAAACCATTAGCGTGATGAGTGAGGCGCCATGAACGAACAGTTGAGTATCGATTGCACGTGACCCGCCGGGTAAGCAAGCGGTTCATGGACTACAATGTTGACAGCGTTAATAGACGAGGTCCTGAAAGTGTACCTACCACCTGATACAAATGTTAGTCAATAATAAATATTATTTTGTAAACAGGAAACAGTCACTAGCAATGGGGTAAAAAATGTAAAGCTAAGTCAAACTAGACTGAATACAAAACCAGCTGTGATCTATAGACTTGTTATGTGAGACATTTCACAATACCAATTTGGAAAGTGGAACCCCCTGTGGGGTATGGTTTTCATGTGAATGGGCCTGATTGACTGAGCCCCACAGGGTGTGGGAAGTAACTGGGGTGTAGATAGTAGACCTAAAAAACACACTAAAAGTTCATATAAGCTTACATCCCACGTTAGATGGTTCCGCTGTAATTTTTACTTGATACACCTGTGTTAGTGTACCTGTAGTCTTGCCTGTGTACCAGCAGTGACACGTCACCTACAAGGGGGGCAACCGGAATCAATGAATCAATCACAGAAATCAGGTTAAATGTATTTAAAACACAACTATGTTGTTAACAAATGGTAACAAATAATATAAAAAACTATTTGGAAAGTAAATATCTGGCCCATTCTTTAAAACAGTGGAGTTAGAATAACAAATAAACCTCAAGAACAGTTGATTGGTAGATTTTAGTTCAACTCAATTTAAACAAATGATGCTTGATCGTCAATATTGTCAACTAAAGGTAGAAAAACAACTCAAAATATGATAAAAGGTATTTTATTAATTTTGATAAAATTTAATAATGTCATTTATTAATTTATTTATTCGAGGTACTTAACGTGAACTTTATAAATGGGCTTTCTATACAAGCACACGGGAAATTCTAGGAGCGAGAGTGAAAGAGCCTACCAATTTTTCTTCTTGTGCACTTAGACACTAAACAGGGTATATGTAAAGGAACCTGCCTAGCTGTGACAAAATTGAATATATATATATATATATTCTATGCAACATTTCTAGCAGGTTTATCTCAAGGGACTGAACGTTTATTAACGAGAATCTGTGTGACATCTGTCTACACTGGTGTCGCCCTTATCTTTAGACGGAGGAAGCTTCCAGGTATTATTAGTTTATTATTTACAAGGTATAAACATGAGAAGAGCAAGTAAATAAATGTCCAGGCACATTTTCAGTCATAGCAAGCTTTATTATTTATGGTCCTTTCGTATAGTTAGTTTAATGAAAATATTATTAATTTAGATCACTTTCATTTTATCAATTATTATGTAACAAAACTTCAAATATACATTTTTATAAAATAAAAATGCTTTATCTTCCATGCATTTATACAATGAAGGGTAAGGTTTTGAAAGGTTGGTTAGTATTATAATCAACCTGTAGTAGGCAGGCTAAGAAACTAGATAATAGTATAGTTGTCTGGGTAGTTACTATCGCTTACATTTTGTGAAAATTAAATAAGTAAATGTTTTGTTATTGAATTTTTTTTCAACTCTAAATTATAGAAGAAATAAATTAAAGAGGGGGAGAATTATCTCTTCTTCTAAAGTGCCTGAATCTATTATAGGGGATTAAGGACATGATGAGTGATAATACTAGATTTTTGGTTATAGACCCAATACAGGTATTTAGAGACATCTTGGCAAATCGTCATTTTGAATAAGACTGATCGAGGAATAACGACTTGATATTTTACATTATTTCACAACTCAGCTCTACTGCTGAGGACGGGGAGATCAAGGTTCGAATCTCGGTCGGGTGAACTGGGGGTGGGTTTTCCTAAATGGTTTTCCACTCTACTTCCACGCAAATGCGGGTTCA
>CABFOW010003358.1:0-17728 GCA_902141385.1 Timema californicum
GTTGGAATCCGATAGTTAAAACAACAATAAAAAGGTTTCATTCATTGTAATTAAAAGAACCGCAACAATACACTCGCTTCTTGGAACTGCGCTGCCCTCGGGTGGCGAAGGATAATTTTAGGGTGTGGTGGGGGAAACAAGCTCTTGGGGCATACGTCGGGCGTATCTACGATCTCGGTGTGCTGGACCGTCGCGGTAATACGATATCATACTGCTACTATACTGCTACCATACTGGCACCGTACGTATACGATACTATGCCGGTGTGCGAGGAGCTTAACACTGAGTAAGAAGTTAAAGCAGAAAACAACAGAGCCAGCTATTTCCGACAAGGCGGTTGTGGAGGCAGGTCTCGGTCTGTTTCAAATAGAAAATGTGCTTCTAAACATCAACTAACAGGTGAAAACAGTGACTGGTTTCAAACATTTGGTTGGTTGGTTGTAATGCAATGATGCTGTCCACATGTATTAAATACGGAAAGAAACAACCCATAAACAAGAAAGTGACCTGGATGACAATACCACGCAAAAGACTCTAAAAAGAAAGTTTAATTGACTACGAACATAGTAAGCTACACACCGATTGCTGTTCAGATATAATTAAAAGCCATGTTTTTGGAGAAACCAGTCTAGGACGAATTGAATGGTCAATTTCATTTTTAAATAACTTTCAGAGAAATTCCTTTGCGGTAGCTTTAAGTTCTATGTATTGGTGGGCAGAAAAACGAGTTACCACACAATACATTGTATGAAAAACTGCTCGATCATTGTAAGGCAATGGGTTGTACATTCTTAAGATATCTTGATATTGGAAAAAATGCACATTACACTTCGGAAAGAGTAATGCAATAATTACATTACATTTTAGCTTCATAAATTAAATGTGAAATACTAACAAATGTGCTTTCAGCAGATAATTTCAGTGTTTTGTGTGATGAGACGACAGACATCTCAGTTTGGAAACAGCTTGCAACGTACATTAAATAGGCTTGTCAACTAAAAAAGAGATTTGTGCTGGTTGTATATCAACTTCTGTTATCATTTATGGCAAAGCTGAAACTACTAACAAAATTATTGAAACCATTGGCAATAGAGAGTAGAAAGCTTGTAACTTGTTGGACCCAGTATCTGACAGGGCAGCTGTCATGATTGGCAGCACAGAGGAGTAGCAAAACTACTAAAAGACGAAACAGATGGACTCGTGGTTAACTGCTACTGTATAAATCATCGTCTGGCTCTTGCTAGTGCTTGAGCAGCTGCTGAACTACCTTATTTAGTAAAGTTTAATGATATCTTAAGACACTTGTTCCTCTTATTTCAAAATTCCTCTCTTAGGATGGCTGGTTTAACTGAAATCCAAAAAATACTGGCCAGTCCTCAGATGAATTAATCTTAAAATGACTAGTGGTAATAGGTGGCTGTCTCTTGAAAAGAAAATCCTTACTGAGTGTCAGTGTTGCACTTGAAAGAAATGACATCACTGCTGAAGGTTTGACAAATATACGAGGACAGACAATGTTGTAGCTTCACTCATGATGCTCGTTTGTCTAAATTGTCTAAAGTTTGGCAAAGGCAAGTTGATAATTTAGCAGAAATAGACCTACAAGACCGTGCATTATGGAATTAAGACACCCCTACTAATCACTAGTCTTCATCTGTATATTGCAGGTGAATGGTCAGACATTCGTATTGATTGTTCAGACACTTTTAAGACTAGAATCTATGATAAATACATAAACACAGTTAATAACCACCTAGAAGCAAATTCACATGTATGCCAATCATTTCTTGCTTTTCAAAAGTTTTCAATCGAGGGAACCATGGTCAGAATGAGTTTTCTGATATTATTTTTGCACATTCTTTTAAAAATGGGAATTCTGTAATCTTAAACTAGTAAACTAGATTGAGCAGTTGCTTAAAACATGTTTAAAGGACAGTTATAAAAATTGTCTGGGGAGAACCGTGATATTACTTCTTCAGTCTATGTTATATGAGCTTCTTTAGATATATTGCAGGTGTAATATACTTTAGAAAATTTCTTCAATGATTCACTTTTTGAAAAATTCCCCTTAAGGATATTTTGATAATTCTCATCATTTCAGAATTAATACAGTTTAAATTATTTGATTACATAATTAATTATGCATATTAACTGTTATAACTATGAAGTCCCAAAACAGCGTCACATCCTGCATCAAAGAAATCGTCCCAGTTTTGTCTCAAGAAATGAAGCCTGAAAATATCCCCACCTCGGACGATACAAGTAACGCTCACACTCAGGAGACTCACTGTTTGTCGCCAGTGAGGGCCGGTGCGTCACTCGGCTGCGAGGTGGTGGACATGGACTCGGCCAAAAAGAAACAAAAGAGATACAAGAAGTAAGTTGTTAGTGTTATGGTTGAAGACTGAACGTGTTTGGCGAACAATGGGGTGATATTTATGATGTTTAATAACTGTAGGCCGGTATTCAAGAACGTTAGTGAATGCTCAGTGGACCGACAGTGTGGTCCCGAGCCCACCATCGCTCCACCTTTGAACCTACGATGACTCAAGCAAACCCACGCTAAGGTCCACTTAGTGAAGTTCTTGCATACAGCCCTAGATCTGCTTAATATTAGATTAAATAGGTTCATGAATCATAATTTTGGTATTAACATCGCTGCAAGGACAGTAACTTAGGTTCAAAATTTTGTTTGGTTACAGGAAACTGGTTAAAGTTCTATTCATCTCTTTCCCCTCCCCAATAATTGACAGGAATAAACAATAAAAAAGAAAACATTTATAAGGGTTGTGGGTTGATATTTATTTTAGGTGACCTGGTGGTCTAGGGGGTAAGGTGTCAGACTTCTGTGCTGGCGGGCCGGGGTTCAATCCGAGGTCCCGGCACGAATTTATCTGATTACCAAACCCTTCCTTCACCTCTGACAAGACATCTTGTGAATGTAGGGAATGCCAGGCCTCCACCGTGGTAAGGCCTCCACCGTGGTTCGGATTCCACGTTAAACTGTAGGTCCTCCATTTCGTCTCACAATCACCCTACCACTACACATTAGGGTAAGTGCGTATAACCCGAACGGGTAGTAAGATGCGGTAATAATAATAATAATAATAATAATAATAATAATGGATTGATATTTAAAGGGCAGGTTCATTTGAAGTGAGTAATAGTGATAAGAATCACCATTTTACCTAGTTACAACCACTCTTTCTTAGGGACAGTTTTTCTGCAAGGCTCCAGAAGCTTTTGACCCGCCAAAAGTCCACAGCCAACATCTGGCAGTACGAGCTGAACAAGCAGAAACCTAACTGCGATAATAAGGAGAGTAGAAACACTCTGCTTACTGTGCGCCTGTGGTGGACAGAGTTTGGACGGGTTCTGATCAGGTGCAGCCGGGGACACGGCCTGATGACCAAGGGCAAGGGACAAGACGGTAACTGACACATTTTATGCATGTGATTGGAGGACTGTGGCTACACACCTACAACCACCTTGTTCCAAGGTCACAGTTTCATGTAGTGACAACACCATTACAAACATTAAACTATTAAACTCATGAACAATATGCATCTTGTAGGGACAAAACTATTACAAACATTAAACTATTAAACTCATGAACAATATGCATCTTGTAGGGACAAAACTATCACAAACACTCAACTTATGAACATTCTTGGAATCTCAATTATTTTTTGACCCTCACTCGGATGGTTCAGAAGAGGCGATAGTATCTATAAATACATTCAGAAGAATCAGACTGATATTGATTCAAAATGAAGTGATGAATAATATACCTACTGATAAATAAGGTACTATTGTTGTTAGTAAACTGAATTCTTTAATAAAAATATGCGCGTCTTAGAATCGAAGAAATACAGTAACTTCTATAATCTTTTATTGTTGGTTGCAAATATTTGTGTGTATTTTCTAAAACATCCTTCTTGCCATTTTCTCACTAAACCTAAAGTCCAGAGATTCATTGACGAGGAAAATAAACTCTCTTGTATTTTTGGGGAGTTTGGGTGAACATGATAAGATTTGGAATTCATCACGCACTGATACACGTGCTCTTGTATGTTAACAGATAGCAGCACATGTCATGAAGGCAATGATGAATTATTTGATTGGAGTGGTACAAGTACTGTCAGTGCAGATGTGATTGTTGTACTTGACCCCACTATTGTTCAACTTCCAAAACTTTCACCCAAGTCGGTCATCAGAATATACCCCCCCTGGTAAGTTATTATCATTTTAATTTCTTTGGTAAAGTTTTATACTTTATCAATACTATTAGAATAATAACTGTTTATTTGTTTAACTAATATATTGCAATAAATTATATCATTTTTCTTAATAGGTAACTTAATTACACAAACTGATTAAAAACCTTTTGGTCACCATAAAAGCATGTAAAAATTTCAAAACTAACCGCTAGCTAATTATATTTTCGAAAAAGAACTAATTTCTTTTATAACTAATTAAACACATGCATATAATTGTATACATATTTATGGAAAATTACCACCCATATTTATATCAACTATATTGGAAACAAAAGGCGACTTGAGTGTAAATCAAATTTAGGATGTTCTAAAACCAGGATTCAAACTAGAGTCTGTAAAATCTGGAAATTTCAGAGAATTTCACAACTTATAAAGCTTCTTGACCCTTTAAAAGAGAAACATATAATAAATATAGACAGTGATAGAATGTCCGCCTAGATTACAACTATGTTCCTATGTTGAGACAATGCCTGCAGAGCACACAGTCACAGGCTTCCGTTGACTCGTCTCGGCGACAACTATCTAATACCTGACTGGAAGAGTGAAATGTATGAGTTTTCACTGCGCTCGACCGTCTATGTTTGACAAACCCTTAGTCTGGTCCTTTCCACTGACGTCTAGGTGGACATCGTACCTTCCAGCTTGTTCTCGGAGGACAGTACCCCTTACTCCTCTCCCCACTCCTCTCCCCACCCCTTGAGAACATGTGATAGAGAGATAGGCTTCTGTAATGTTGTCACTTATTGTAATACTGCCTTTGTAAGGTGAGCTGCGCTGTTATACTTTGATAAATATCTTTGTACTCTAAATTCCCTTTCGACCTAGCTAATCTAACCTTTTCAAAATTATCGTTTCAGAATATCCAAATATTAAATTTATTATTTTTGGTCATGGATTTCATGTTATATAAACTTAGTATTTTTTTACTCTTAAGGTCATATTAAAGCTTAAGTCTTTGCACGGTCAGAGTAAAACTGTAACTTCATCTTTGAAATTATACATTCCATTGGGGATACTTGGTCCCTGAATTTTCACGTAACTTCTGTATATCCACATCACGGATCTCTTTCAAACCCTTTTTGTATCGACAGTTTGGACAAAAAGAAGGGCCAGTTATGAGTTGATATTCTATCATTGAACTTTAGAGGTTTAGATAGTTAAACATACAGATACTTGGTGTTGTGTTTCTTTAGCATCTTTAGATCACAAGTTAAATTTGTGTGACAGCCACTGGCGGCGTCATTAATTAATTAAATTATGTCCTGTTCAGATTTAGGTGGCCATTAATATGATGAAGACATCTTATTTCAAGCGAATTAGGATCCGCTAAAAAGGGCACTTTGATTGATATATATTTTTAGAAAAACATCCTTTATTAATTGTTCATATCAAAATAGAGCTTGTGCAATACTGTTTGATTTTGCCACAGTATATTGAAACATGACTGGTTTTATATAAAAGATAGAGATGGTTTGTAAGGTCACTTTAGAATTTGTTGTAGCAAATGTTTCGAGCCGCCATCTGTGGGCGAGAGTAGACATTTTTGTGAATTATATAATATTAGTTTTCTAAATGTTGTGACTGATGCAAAGCAATCCAGGGAACTAGCAGCATGCAAAGTTACTTGAACACTATGTTTGTCACGTAATAAGAGTTTGCTTCAGCTATAACTATTTATAAAGTTCATAAACCTTTGTATAGTTATTAAATCAGATCCAGTCTCTTGAATGTTAATTTTAAATAAATATCGTGCTTCGTACGAAGACTAATATCACCTTACACATTTAAGCTGTTTCACTCATCTAATTGAGTTGTACAAGGCGCATCCTCAAAGTAAGCTCTAATAAATTAATAAAAAATCTAATTGTGATAGAAAAGTTTTATGGACGGCTAAAAATACATGCATACCTCCTTTATTTTTTCACATAGTCCCCATTGACTTCGATACATTTTTTATATCTTGGCACCAACTTATTTATACCCCTTTCAAAAAAATCTGCCGCCAGTGATTCACACCATTCTTCAGTTCATCCTCTTGTGCAAAAAGCTGAGAGGGCAGTCACTGCTTCATATTCACAAACAAGTGGAGGAGGTCTGGGCTGTAGGGGGAATGGTCCTGCACTTCTCATCCAAACAGCTGGATCAGCTGAACAGTGTGGGATTGAGCTGCAGTGAAAAAGGAGAATCCCTGATTTCAGCTTGCCATGTCCTTTGTTCTGAATTGCGCGTCTGAGTCCTTTTAAGGTTTCACGATATCTGCAGCATTAATGGTTCTTCCTCGTTCAAGAAAATCGGCAAGCAAGACACCAATTTGGTTCCAAAAAACAGAAATGATTTTTTTGACGAAGTTTTCCTGTTTGAATTTTCGTTTTTTTTGCCTTTGGGGATGTTGCATGATGCCACTGCATCAATTTTTTTTTTTTCAAAATTCATATACGAAATCCAAGTCTCGTCACCGGCTACGATTTAAGAAAACACTTCATCTCCTTCTTTTTCAAAATGCTGCAAAACCATTTGAGCTGACTCCACACGGTTTTGTTTATGGGCTTCATTCAGCATTTTGGGGACCCATCTGGCGCACAGTTTCTTGTATTCTAGCTTTCCTCTCACAATTTCGTGAATGAGTGAATGTGAAACTTCTGGAAATACAAAATTAAGTTTCCTAAGTATGAAACGACGGTTCTCAAGAATTTTTGTCTCCACACGTTCCAATAATTGTCAGTCACCACACTTGGTCGGCCACTCATCATTATGAATATTGGTGACCTTTTTTAAACAGACTGACCCATATTCTCACCTTACTTTCACTCATGAAATCAGGCTCGTAAACTTTACATATCCGCCGGTAAAGTTCTGCAGCGTTAAAGGTTTTCCACTAACAAACATCGTATGACACTACGAACCCCACAACTGGTGGTATTTATTTATGACAGCACTTATTTTAAATTATTCTCGAAGAACATCAGATAAGTCAATTTATGCTACTGTGCACGCGTGACCCTAAAGGCTAAATCTCAACGGGCTTTACTTTGTGGACGCCCCTCTTATATGCTCTGTTATTTAAATAAAAAAACTCTTGTTATCTTTATTTAAATAAAAAAACTCTTGTTATCTTCTTGACCATTATTTCTAAGTGGGGTTGGGAGGTTTCAGTGTATGCTAGTGTTCTGGTCGTCGTGACTAGGCCGCATATGTTCGTGGCATGGTCTAGGGCGTGTTGGGAGTTTCAATGTATGCTAGTGTTCTGGTCGTCGTGACTAGCCCACATATGTTCGTGGCATGGTCTAGGGCGTGTTGGGAGTTTCAATGTATGCTAGTGTTCTGGTCGTCGTGACTAGGCCACATATGTTCGTGGCATGATCTAGGGCGTGTTGGGAGATTGAGTGTAGGTACTTCAAAGAATGCAGGCCAATAAGACAACTTGTGGTTATTTTCATTACTCTTCCATCAACTCTGAAATATTGATTGTATTTAAACATGTATGAAATTCCATAAAATGTTGCAACGCCATGTCAATAAAGTAAATATCTGCCAGGCAGGTGATGGAAATGCCACAACTTGGAGTGTCGATGGTCTTGTGCTTGACTCATGTGGAGATCGTGAGCGCTTGCTCTCAGATAGATAGCTGCTCAATACCAACCACCATCGAGAGAGCCCATACAGTTCTGGAGTTCAACTGTGCATGTTTGAAAGGTAATAAACAATGTTACTACCTGTTCTAGAGACAAGTAAGGTTTAGTTTTAGAGGAGTTGTACCCACATTTGTGTGGAGAAAAAGTGGAAACACCGTTGAAGCACCCAACCAAGTCCTCCAGGACAAAGACAGGCATACAAAGTTCTACAGAATAAAAAAAGGGAAGTAAATGCAGAGTGAGCAGATAGGACAATAAAAGCAAATATATTATTATACAATATATTTGCTCCTGTTTCCCTGCAACCCATTCAACATCATTAGTTCCAGGATATAGTGAAATACTTAGTCAACATATCAGAAGTTAAATGTAAGTCTTATTTACAAAAAAGATATATAGATATACGTGATAGAAAACATCTATGGTATTTTCCTCGCAATATTATTAAAAAAGGACCCTGAATATATTAACCATTATTATAATTTCCACAAGTCAAAAGTATCTGTAAAAGATTAAATATAAGTCAAAAGGACTCTGAATATTTAACTAATATTATATTTTACCGCAAGTCAATAGGACTCTGAATATCAAACATATTAATAATTCCCATGAGTCGAAAGGACTCTGAACATTTAACTATTACGATATGAAGCTGAAAAATAATTTAGATTTACAAATGACCGAAACTTAATTTAGGTCTTACATTTTATTTTGGGAACACGTAGATGTGCCCAAGATAGATATCCTGCCAAGAGCGGCTCGACCGCCAGCCTCCTGGCGGTGTTTGTTCCTATCATTTACTCAGAGAGGGGGGAGGAGGGGGTACACACAAGTTGGACACAACAAGGGGAAGGGGTAGTGGGGAAAGGGGAACACGTGACAAGAAGACCCCAGAACAGTGTTTTTGGTGCACGGGACCATCTAGTGCCAGAAATTTTACACTTTATTCTTCCCGGCATTTTTAGCAAACACACAATGTTGACACGCCTAATTGCCTCTCGCGCTCAATCTAAACAACACGTTTGTGTTAGCCGGTTGTGTGCGTGGGAGATAGCCATCTTGGGACGTGCACACAGGAGTGAGTCTAGACACTATACAGTTTAAGTTGTGGTGGGATATGATTGGACGTAATTAAGTGTCTTGTTTTTTTAACTCCAACATTGTAGCGTATGATAAAACGCTACAATTCAAGTTTCAATCTCCCGGTCATAGTGTCATGGAAAGTCTAGTATATTTTGAGGGTAACAACCATTTAGCTAATAAATATTAATTAGTAGACAAAAGGTAAAAAGTTTGTCAACTTAATTTTTTAAATTTGAACCGAGTTTTTGTAAAAGTCTTGGGCTCAAACTCACAATTTGAATACTTGCAGACCTCTATCAAAAGGCGTATTTGGACGAGCATAGTGTTCACAATAATAAAAATATATTTTACAAGTATTTTCCATTCCAATCCACTCTATCAGCATACAGTTTGTGTCACAAGAATTGATAGAGACATCAGTGACATTACTTATTGTAAAACAAACATGTTCATTTTCTAAATGGGCAGCTTAAAATGCATAACACCCTAAATAATTCCAGTACCTGAAATTTTTCCAACTCATTTAGTACATAACGGCACTGTATGAAAAACACCACCTCTATGGACTCTTCCGAAACTCTCTCTCCCGGATCATGACGTGGCCATGTCAAAACCTGTCAGGTTATCGGGCGGATAGATATCTTTCAACGAGTGATAGATACAAATGAACGTGACAAGGACGTTAGAGGTGTTCTAATGTCTCAAAGCTAGCAGCAGAGTTGATGTAGTGGTTAGTACACCTGATTCTGAGCAAGGAATCCTCTTACGTTCATCCAGTTTGGTTTTGGGAGGTGCCGGTGCACGAGCCTAGAGCAAGGAATGATAGAACAGGACAGGAAGAGGATTGTGAGTTGTAACGGTTGTGAATCTTGTTGGGGCTAACACAAGCACATCCTCACATACTATCGCCCCATATCCTCCCAATTGTCCGTGTGTCCTTCTGTTAGGCTGTTACCAGATGGAAACACCGGTACTAACACATTTTGTGTAGTTATTATTATTATTATTATTATTATTAGCACCGCGTCTTACTACCCGTTCGGGTTATACGCACTTACGCTAATGTGTAATGGTAGGGTGATTGTGAGATGAAATGGAGGACCTACAGTTTAACGTGGGATCCGAACCACGGTGNGTCAGAGGTGAAGGAAGGGTTTGGTAATCAGATAAATCTTTGCCGGGACCGAGGATTGAACCCCGGCCGCCAGCACAGAAGTCTGACATCTTACCCCTAGACCGCCAGGTCACCTTTTGTGTGGTTGAAAACTTTTAATATCCGGCATTCTTTCCCAAATATAATCACACTCTTACAGTTTGCTCTATAACTTCACTTTTATCAGGCTGGGTTGTGAAAATCCATCTAGGAAATTAAATCACGCTTTCTCTTCTATATCTTTTGGGTTTTACTGTTGCAAACATAGTTTTATATTTGTTTCAGAAAAGGAACGTCTCATTCGTCTGAACCACAAATGCCCGTTTAACTTTGCTGACAGAGGTCGAGAGTTCATGGAACATATTTTCCCCATAGATTGTTCGGAATATCCTAGTGCCATAACTAGACCGACGTCACAGACTGTTGATGTTGATGTTGAGGTCAACAATAATAGTGGAACCATCGCTGATGCGGTGAACAATTATGATTGTGTGCTAAGTGGGAATATTTGGCTTTTGATCTGTGTTGAGAGAATTTTCCAGTATAGGTGAGTTAGCATGTGTTTATTCACTTCAATTAACATGATTCCAGTATGCATATCAGCTACTTCTATGACTATCTAGGGGTATAGAATGAAGAGGGTGTATTTTAATAAACCTCTGAATTTGTTTGTTGGAAAAAAAACTATCCCCGGTGCATTAGTTCAATAGCAAACCCCCTATCTTCAAAATCAGTTATGCTAACATCTTGACCCAGGCATATTTTAAAAACTACAATTATCTTATATGAATTTTAGTTTCATTTTTGTTATTATTAATGAAAGACCATCCACTGTTGATTTTTTTTTGTTATTATTAATGAAAGACCATCCACTGTTGATTTTTTTTTGTTATTATTAATGAAAGACTATCCACTGTTGATTTTTTTGTTATTATTAATGAAAGACCATCCACTGTTGATTTTATTTTGTGTCATTCCTTTTTATTTATCACAAACTATTGAAGTGGAATTTTAATTTAAAAAAAGCGCGTTTTCTTAATGTTTTTTTTTGTTTTTCAGACAAACTCGGTTTAAATTGAATACTACAGAGAGTCAACATAATAATGGTTCCCAGACAGACGGTAGAAATGTAGCGTGGTCGATGCTCGGTCGAGACCTGAACGGGGAGTATTGTGAAGTGACCTTGGGGTCAGCATTCTCAGACATTAAATCAAAACCTAGTTCTCTTAGCATTCAGGAAGAGAGTAAAGTGCCTGCGCGTCCTACAGTGGAAAATATTCGCACAAAGATGTGCCCAAGTAATAACGTAAATACATATTCAAACGAAGATAGTAAAAATAATCTTCTGGACCGAGAAACTAATCTCATGATTTCATCCAAGTCACAGGAAATAAAAGATTGTGATTTTGAAAGGTTAACTGATGATTTATATACAGAGTTTGGGGGTCATCTTAAAGGAAGTAACAATGAGAACAAAATTAACAAGTGTTGGGAAGCTGTGTCATCTAGAAGGGCCTTGGGAAAGACCTTCAAGCTCACTGGACTGACGCTTATCAAACGGATCCCAAAAAACAAGTTGGTGAACCTTTTAACTTTAATTCGAGGACATAATATTTAATATTCATTACTTTAGTGAATTTTTGTCAACCTAAATTATTGTAGAGGATAAGTTATTATTATTATTATTATTATTATTATTATCATCAGCACCACGTCTTACTACCCGTTCAGGCTATACGCACTAACACTAATGTGTAATGGTAGGGTGATTGTGAGATGAAATGGAGGACCTACAGTTTAACGTGGAATCCGAAACCACGGTGGAAGCCTGGCATTCCCCACATTCACAAGTTGTGATTAATTCACGTCTTGTCAGAGGTGAAGGAAAGAGTTTGGCAATAAGATAAATCGGTGCTGGGACATAGGATTGAACCCCGGACTCCAGCACAGAAGTCTGACACCTTACCCCTAGACCAGAGTATAAGTAAATATATTATATTACTATCCTTGTGTCAATATCAAGGGCCTAGCAGAAAAGCTGTGACTTTCACAAGGAACAATAATATGAAATAAAAAAGAGAGGATTTTGTGGTTTTAAGGTTGTAAAGTTACATGAAGTTTAAGTTGTGCAATTTTACCAATATGGCCGAGCAGTACTCCGTCACTTAGATAAGATTGGTTTACAATTATTCAATTCAATATCAACAAAATTTACCATTTAGAATTGTTGGATTCTGCACATTTTTTTGAGTGTAATGTTAGAATAAATTTAGCGATTTCTTAAAAAAAAAAATGTAAGAGATAGAGTTATTGGGTTTGGTTTCCCCAATTTCAAATAGAAATATGTTTTTAAATAAAATGTATTGAGGGTGTTTTTCCTTAAATAGTTTATCACTCTCCCTCCATGAAAATGTAGGTACATTTCTTCTAAACCATACCTTATCCAATCCTACAGCATTAGCATGAGTAATATTTATGCAGCCATTATCGTGTCTGCTGATGGTAAGTAGATCGGAGTTTGAATCTCGGTCAGGTTTATCGAGGGAGGTATCCCACTCTCTGTCCACACAAATGCTGGGAGATTACCCCTAAAATGCTTCCCTCCTCATCCCTACACATTAGAGTACATGTGTATAACCTGAACACGTAGGGTCTACCATGACACGGTGATGTAAAGACTTGTATATTATATAATACATAGCTTAAAATATATAAACTTATAACAATACATCATATACATATATATATTAATGTATAGATTATTTTAATATATATAATATATTTTATTATATATATTAATATACCTATATCACTACGTTATTCAATGATATATATTAATATGTATAATTATATTAGATATTAATATATATTGNATATATATTAATATGTATAATTATATTAGATATTAATATATATTGTACCTATATAAATATATTTATCTATAGACTCTATATATAATATTCAGGATATACGAATAAATATATAAGATAAATAAAATTATATATTATATAACCATTATATGATATACTGATATATTATATAATATATAATTTTTTACATCACTGTGTCTTAGTAGACCCTACCAGTTCAGGTTATACGCACATGTATGTATGCATTTAGCTCAAACGGGTATTGAGATGGGGTGGGGAATATAAAAGACAGTCAAATACCCACATGAACATATATTAAAACCAAATACAAAATAAATATGCATATATATAAAGAGAATTGCTAATTGTCAGTTCTAGTATTGGTCCGTTATTGAATGTCTCATTAACAGTATTTTGTTTCACATTACTGCTATAAAACCTTTCTGAATTTCCCACTGCAATTGGGTCCGAGCAACATGGCGGACGGTTGACTTCACCTCGGCCTATCTTGTGCGTTTATGATCAGCTATCCACGTAGTATAGAGACACACACAATGACCTTCACATATTTGAAACATTTCAAAGGAAGGAGGAAACTTAGATACACTAGGAAGACTTTTGAAATACCTCCAATGGCGCTTTAACCCTAACACCTTAGCTTTAGGTCTGTTTCCAGTAGCCTGTTCTAAAACTTCACCACATTGTTGGAGATGCTAGATGCTTAAACTACAGACTTTTCAACAAAGCTTTCAATATAAAGAATTAAAGGGAAATATTAAAAAGAGCCAAGATGTAAATAAAATTAGTATTTGAAAAAAAATACTGGCTTATAGAACTACTGCTTGTAATGATATTGGTTTGGATTAATCTAAATTATGTAAAAAGTCATGGATGAAGGTAATTTTTCTTTAATGTAATGTATGTAGAGTATCCTTTTAAGATTCATCCATGAAGAAACACGCGCTTCTCAGAAACAATGTGAAAAGGATTTCACCCCTAAAATATATTTTTTATACCATCTTTCTTGTTAAAAGAATAACTGCGTCAATTCTTGTTAAAAGGAACAACTTCATAGTATTTGGCATAAGACGACATTTATTACCAATAAGAAGCTAGCCTTCACAAAACCTGTCTCCAGGACTCTTTCTATTGGTTAGTTTTCACACTGTTGACCAGGGGAGAGAAATGCAAGGGGTAGGTCATATATAAACCGTTGTGCGTATGTTTAAGGCATGAGGATGATCTCCGGGACCAAACATCTACACCGAGATCTCGCTCACGCACAAGTCGGTCTAACATAGTATAATATAAATCACATCACTATCACAAGTGTGCAGTGATATAAAACATTTAATTGAAATATGTACAAGTAATTAACAGGTGTAATTTAAATAAACCGTGTGTGAAATAACAGCCATCAACAGTTCTCTTTCTTCAATTTTATTAATATACCGATTTAATTAGTGCTCGAACACGGAGCTATAAACAGCTGATTAAACGGTATCTTTTCCGCACAGTGATGATAGGCGCTCGATCACGGAGCTTTATACAACCTATAAATCATCACAGCATTCATATATATCAAGGAATTAATCCGTAGTGTTTCAATCGACGCCCAATGCGGGGTGATTGATACCGATAATATTACAATCGACGCCCAAAGAGAGGCGCAATAAATCCATATTATTACATGCTACATTTTACTGATTTCTTTCCATTTTCAAAGCAAATGTAACAAGTTTATTACGATTTATTTTCTTAAGCTGTAAGTCTTATATAAACATGTTGATGTTCAGGGTCTTTTAGAACCTGATTAAAACTCTATACATCTTCTTTCTTCACTTTGGGTACTTGAGAAATGCAGGCTAATCTTGGAAGGCTAGTTTCTCTTGTCTTGTTTGTGACATTTCTTTAAAAACCCTAATCACAATCCACAGCTCTGATTCATTAAAATTTTCTTTTCTCTCAACATCATCAGGCTCTGCATCTGAAACTCTATTGCATACTATTTTTGAAATATTCACTTTAGAGGGATTCAAAACGTTGAAAACAGCTTCTATAATGCTTGTCTTCTCTTACACGTTCAATAATTTTTTTTAAGTCCTGAGAGATGTAACATTTTGACAATCTTGTTAGTTTTTTCGATCAATGCAAAGTCATGGTCACAATTTAAAATTGAGTGTCTAGCGACTAAAAATTTGTAATATATTTCTCTGTAAACACTGATTGAGGTCGAATATACCCATAACATTATGAACATTTTATATTTATTTTGACCACAGCAGTTATTGCTCCATGTCAAATTTATGGTAGGCTCAATTTTTCTTCAAGGTTCGAAAAACACAAGATGCCACCTCGAGTGGTGTTGCGTGACATGACAAGCCTTCGCACCACAGATTCATTATACCAACACGATCATGAAAATGGGAGCAAAGGCTGTAGTTGGACAACTGGCATAAATAAAACATGTCAGTCAGTCAGTCAGTCAGTCAGTCAGAGTTGGCAAAGAAAGGTTCTGTTGAAGGTCCAGACAACACACCGGGTCGCTGTGCCTCTGTGTAATCATTACATTTATTTAATAGCCTTTTCAACTTTTAAATGGTGTAACCTTTGCTGAGCTTGTAAACATTTCCGTTCCTTACCTTCAGAAGCTGTAATCTCGGCGGGGAGCAGGTCACATGTGATGCAAGTATCTGCTCTGGGCGTTTCCTTCAAAACCATGTAATAAAAACGGCATGTAATCTGTGTTTCCAGATATCTTCGTTTAAAGCCCCTATACAATCTAGTGAAGTAAAGTAACCTTTCTCATTTTTTTCCCTTTTTGTTGCAAATTTTTTTTAGGGTACATCAGGTTCCCAGTCTCTTGAAGTTCCACCAACCCTTGAACCCTCTTCGAGGACACTTCATATTTTTTTTTTCGAGAGTGTACATCCACATACTTGCACTATATCCCCTTCTTCATTTGGAACTGTGAAAATTGTAGTATATTTGACGTCTACGTATTTCCCGAGTCTGCTCCTTTCAATGGGTCTAACATTAACTAGCCCCGAGAAATAGTTTTTATATTTAAAGTGATCAACTTTGTACAATTCTTCAAACATGTGCAGTTTTTGAGCACAAGCTATAAATTTGCACATGTACCTACATTTACAAGTTTCAGTCTCGCTTGAGGGTTCTATGGGCTGGCGTTAGCAATTAGTGTGCAAGGCTTTCCTGCATATCTTTCTTACGGCGTTTTGGACGATTCAACTCACTATTGTTTGCCATGACTATCACACAAAAACAACTAATTACACACTAAACGAAGCATGCACACGAATCTTTGGTGAACTCCAAACAGCTGATACCTACCTGCCCATGGTATTCTGTGTGGCACATAAATTACAATATACTTTAGTACGCCCCCTGTTTGCAAGCAAATTAACCTATTAAAGAGGATTTGGCATTTTGATCTTCTTATATGTTATTGGCACTGGCACATATATTGTTATTTCGGTAAAATCTAAAGTAATTTAAAAATTGCGCTTGGACACTAATATACTTTAAGTCTTCAATTGCGTGGAAAGAGTGGTTTACCATTTAGGAAAAAAAAACTACTGTACACCTGGACAGTATTTGAACCTCGACCTCCTCTTACTGGCAAACCAAACTAAACAAGTCTGATGATTAGGTTATCTACCCACCCATGTTATTCTACTGTATTATTATTATTATTATTATTA
Source organism: Timema californicum (assembly GCA_902141385.1). NCBI lineage: Eukaryota > Metazoa > Arthropoda > Insecta > Phasmatodea > Timematidae > Timema > Timema californicum. The sequence goes on from CABFOW010003358.1 coordinate 16,741, forward strand.
TTATTATTATTATTATTATTATTATTATTATTATTATTATTATTATTATTATTATTAGCACCGCGTCTTACTACCCGTTCGGGTTGTACGCACTTACGCTAATGTGTAATGGTAGGGTGATTGTGAGATGAAATGGAGGACCTACAGCTTAACGTGGAATCCGAACCACGGTGGAGGCCTGGCATTCCCCACATTCACAAGATGTCTTGTCAGAGGTGAAGGAAGGGTTTGGTAATCAGATAAATCTTTGCCGGGACCGAGGATTGAACCCCGGCTGCCAGCATAGAAGTCTGACACCTTACCCCTTGACCGCCAGGTCACCGATTCTACTGTAAAATATGTAAACAATTAGTTAATAATCGTTAATTAAAGATGTCACATGATTTATTTTTATGGTATTTAATATTAGTTTGTTTGTGTAGAGGTTTACATTTGTGTAAAGAGTGTACTATTGATTGTTTATAATATTTCAGGACGCCAGGAATATGGACGTTACTAAACTCCATCACCGAATCAATCAACCCGCAAACAGTGACCTCGTCAGGAGATAGTCACAGAATTGAAAATAATAAGGAAAATGTAGAAGGATTTCAAGCCTTGAACATATCGGAGAGGAGTTGTACTGAAACTCAACCTCCCAACAACGCAAAACAACTGTTCTTCTATATGTTCTCTACATCCGGGGATACGTGGGACATGAGTGAACATGTTACTGAACACCAGGGATTATGTTTGCGCTCGGTGAAACAGCCTCACATCACATCATTGGCTGATGTTCTCAAACAGGTACTATTTCTTAGTACTGCATATCTTACCTTCTATTTGTGTGATCTACACCAGCACTCACCTGAATACATGAGCTGGGATCTGAACCATGTCCTCCCAGGTCAGTCAAGTATGTTGGTACTAAGCCAGCACTCACCTGAATAACATGAGCTGGGATCTGAACCATGTCCTCCCAGGTCAGTCAAGTATGTTGGTACTAAGC